>JAOSBO010100113.1:0-26538 GCA_027563915.1 Erythroxylum rotundifolium | reverse complement strand
ATAACAATTACATTTATTAACAAATATACCGGGAAATGTCATGAATGCATGTATAATCATTACATGTGCAAAATTCAATATTCACGTGCATATATGAATGCATAAACATAGCCAAACAATTTAAAATACTCCTAACCCGTTCCAAATTACTATCTTACCCTTCCCATCGGTGATGGGATGTTACATCTGGGCACTCATCCTATGATCGTGGGAAGGTCCCCACAATCGTGGCTAAAACTTTTAAATGATAATTTTGGTTTTGTGAATTTGTTGAACCAAATGAGGATAAGTCACTCACTATTGGTGTATTTGGACTTGATTAATGTTTGAAATGAACCTAGATTGTTGCTTAATTAATTGTTTAAGTTTAGGTTGTTAATTGATGTCATTACTTAATGAATGGATTTTCTTGATATCAATGTATTTAAATTTGGAATTTTTGAGTTTTTGAAGGAATAAAGGTGTTTTTATGAATGCAAATATGATCCAAAAGATATGAGTAAGGTGTATTAGCAATGAATGAATGAGAATTAGGAAATTGTGTGAATGTATATTGTTAGAAAAGGTTGATGATTGTATGATTGATGAATTTAGAATAATCAAACTTACTTAAGGTATAAACTTGAATGCCAATTGGTAATATACAAGATATAGTAATTGAACGGTCAAGATTTATGATTAATAATAAAAACCTGGAAAGATCAATTGAGCATATATTAAACATGACACATATACATGTGCTTGATTGTATATTCATATGATTGAAAAAATTAGTAATTGTGATCTATGTGTGTATTGCTTGACTATTCAACCTAGACATTGTTGAATCATCAAAGCAATAGTTATTCTATAGTATACTATGAATTAACCTAGAAGTGTAAACTCAATTATATGTGCTTCTATTGAATTGTGTATGTAATATGGAATATATGAACAATTGAATGATGAATGTCTGACTTAGATCCGAAAATTTGATATATGACATAAGCAAATTGAATGAAAAGTATTGAAAGCATAATATGTGAACTGATGCATCTCATTACATTGAAATGCATGATCAGATAAAGGAGTTGTGACTAGAGTAGCCAATGTGTGAAAAAGAGCTTTAAGATTATGATTATGTACAAATAACCACAAGCTCAAATAATAATGAGCCTAGTATCCAAAACAAATACGAGATAGTAAATGAAATGAGCTTGGTATCCATAACAGATACAAAGCAGTAAATTGGGTTGATAGGTGCTCAGTCACAACAAAGCGAATTAAGAATGGAGTCAGATGTGCATTTGCATATATAACTTTACATGTATTATATGAATGATTAAGATGATTTATTAAATTATTTTGAAATAGTGATATGAAATAATTGAATACATATTGTACTTGTTGATATATGATATAATGTGATGTGATATTCAATATTGGATAATATGTTATACTTGGTGAATTGGGTTATATATTTGTCTTTATATTCTAACTTGAGTGAGCACATCAATGATGGATCACTCACTGAGTTCGCAAACTCATCAAAATTGCAACATTGATTTTTAGGTTCATCTAGCTTTTAAAGTGATCTAATAGAATTCTAGTACGGTTATTTTAGGGACAAGAATGACTTAAAGGTTTGATCAATTGATACCTGTGAAGTTTAAATAGATATCTTTTGTATTAACATTCTATGTTATAACACACATTGCCTTTAGTGTGTAATTTTTGTACTATACGATGTACTGGGATTGAGTTCAAAACTATGATGTATGGTCTACTTGAATTTGGAATGTTAATAACATATATGACTTATTATGATGATGAAGGAAATAAGTATTTAAAATGCTTAAGTTATATTGATGCCTTAGACTATATTTATATGATTGTTCTAACATACCATTTTTTTAGAGTATATTCTCGACTATCCATGGATATGTTTAGGCATATGCACTATAAGAATAGTATGTTACAAACAGTTTCCTCTCTTTCGAGGCAGGATTGTTCTATTATTTCATCTCATTATGAACTTTTAGCAGAGTCTTATAATTATTTTAATACATTCCTTAGCTTTTCCTTGAATTAAACTTCTTTAGTTTCATTGCTTATGTCTTTTTATCATTGAAGAGTGCTTTTAGCTTATGTAAACTTATTAATTAGGCTTATTACATATTCTGAAAAGAAGAAAGCTCTCTTTGCTCTTCATCCTAATAAGGCCCTAGTATAGATGGCCTTAATTCTTCATTTTTCCATAAATTTTGGCACTTATTAAAGCAAATAGTAACTAAGGCTATGTTGGAGTTATTTAATAATGGAAGCATGTTTAAAGAAATCAATAAAAATTTCATTAGTTTAATGTCACTGATTTACTAACCCAAGCTTCTTAAAGGATTTTAAGTAATAACATCCATAAGATAATAACAAAGATAATTGTCCCTAGCTTAAAGGATTTGGTAATACTATGCTTTTGGATTAAGAGTTTTTCAAAGATTATAACAGAAAGCACTCCTTTATAAGTTGTGCTTTCAATGTGAGCTTTAATAAGGCTTTTAATTCTATTGACTGGAGATTCATCATAAATATGCTATATAGTTTTGGCTTTCATCCAACGTTTCTTCATTGGATTACAAAATGCGTTGCCATTGTGTCTTATAGTGTATTGGTTAATGGAAAGCCTACTAGATTCTTCAATGAAGCTAAAAGTCCTCGGCAAGGAGATTTTTTATTCCCCTACTTATTCCTAATTGGCATGGAAGTCTTATCAAGGATTATGAGTTATGCGATAAGTTAAGAAAAGAAATTAAAGTACCATTTCAAATGTAAACAACTTAAAATTCATAGTCTTTCATTTGTTGATGATCTAATAGTCCTATCTAGTGCAAATCTAAATTCTATTAGTGTTTTAATGAATGCCTTAAGGTGTTTTAAAAGCCATTTGGGCTGGAAATGAATAAGGAAATTTATATCTATAACATCAAAAGCTTATTATCCTTGGATCACTAACCTGATAAGATTGTAAGAAAAGAAACTTCTATTTACTTAACTTGGAGTTCTTATCTCCCATAAGAGGCCTTTCTACAGGGAATTCTTGTCACTTATAGAGAATTAAGAAGTGAATCATCATTTGGTGCAAAAAGAGCCTTACTTATGTTGGTATGGTCCAATTAATCAATTTAGTTCTAAATTCATAACATCTTTATTGATCATCATATATTTTTCCCTCAAGAGCCTCGTGAAAAAATTGAAAGGTTATTTAGAAAATTTTTATGGGCTAGTCAAACAACTAGAAGCTTTAGATTTAATGTTAATTAGGAGATTTTGTGTTTGCCTAAAGATGAATGAGGGCTTGACATATCCTCAAGCAAGATAAGAAACAAAAATTGCATAGCTAGGAAATTATGGAGGATTTTAAAGGAAAAGGAATATCTTTAGATGAAGTGGGTATATTTATATCATTTAAATATATGATAGCTTCTGATAAAATTCTATAACTAATGCTAAATAATGCTCAATATTCTTACGTTTAGGAAGTAGGTGAAAACTTTGATTAAAAGGAGATTATACGATGCATCTACTACCAACTTTTGGTTTAATAATTGGAGTTATTTGGGACCTTTTGTTAATGATGTTGATTTTTCAATTTTGAGAAGTATGATACCAATACTAGCCACTATTAGAGAGGTATTGCATGATAATTTTTTAAATCTTAATCTAAGCATCAAGGAATATTTACTTAGGCTTGCTCATCTCTTTCACCCCAGATAATTCTATTTGGTTGAGGCATTCTTTAGAACCTTTACCAACCAATCTTAAAAGGAAATTTAAGGGTTAAGTCTCCCAAAGTATATTAATATAAAATTGTATGATGCAAGCAGGTTTCTTTGAGAGTTTCCTTAATTATGTGATTGGCTATAAGTTGAGAAGTCTTTACTAAAGACAAGTTTTGTGGTGCAATTTCTATTTATACTATTTTCTATCTTTGTTATCAAGAACTTGAATTTGTTGCACACATTGTTTCAATGTGAGTTCACTAAATAAAATTTTCAGACCATATAAATGATTAATAATCTTTTATGTTCAGTGAATACTTAGTCGAATGTTATTGGTTAAAGCATTAGATTGAATTAGAGATGTAAGGATGATGTTATCATATTTTAAATCTCTTTTGGTATTGTCATTTTATATTTTAAAAGATAGAAATATGGGAGAATTCTAAAGAGAACTGAGTACAAAGCAACAAATAATGCTTGAGATGATGAGCTATGCATTAAGCAAACCTTAAATATTTATAATCATACTTATTCTTAATGTTTTAGCTCAATTGTGAGTTATTGCAATAGTTTTAAGTTAACAACAACTTCTTTTGTCTAACACATTCCATGTTACCTAGTTTATGTAACACATTCTACATGGTTGTTTTCTTATATTACCTAGTATTGCTACACTATTTGTAACTCTATTATTTTAATTCATATTTTCTAAAAAAGTAAAGTGACTTGGAGCATCTTGCTATCAATTCTTTAAGTAAAATTCACCATCTTAATAAAGGTTTCTAAAAGTCAACTTTAGTTATTAATGCTTATATGAATTAGACTTCCTTTTCTAGTCTATAAATCCATAAAGATTAAGTGTGCTTTAGTTGATATGTAATTCTTACTCAATAAACTTTTTCACAGGATTCTCTAGTGAAGGTGTAAATTGCCAAATATCTTTAATTTGTTATATTATATTATTCTAGTATATCAATTGCAGTAACCCATATTTAATTGAAAATTTTTGAGTCATTTTCTAAGCCACATTTCAAGGAGATATCATCTTCTTTTTATAACAAAAAGGAGATTTCCAACAATATGTTTTATTTTTCTCTCTTTAAAATAAACATGTCATCTTGCTATTATCCTTAAATTAAATGTTTAAATTCAATATATTCTTTTATTATAAGAAGAAAAATGTTTTGAAATAGTTGTTAGTGAAATTATCTACTAATAGAATTCTATTAAATTTTTTTTACCTTAATGGTAATAAATTTTCAAGCAAGCATCTAAAAATCATTTCTAAAATGTATAGATTTCAAAAATAAAACTTTATAGATTTATAGGTGCAATGTTCTAGTTGTACTTCTTATGTTATTACTTTATTTTGTATATCTGACTTGTGTGAATAGTGTTTGTCATTTACATGATGTAAGAAAAGGAGATCACATGAAAAAGTTGGATTGCACTTTTAATTTGGGTAACCAAAATAAAGATGATGAAATCAACTATTGCGTAATTTTCTTTTTATTTACATTTTTTGATCTGTAGAAAAATGAATTTAAATCTTAAATATTAGATTTTCTTTAAATTATAAATGAAATTATTAAAAACTACTTAAAACATTATAGAAGATACCAATACAATGGAATAGTAATTGCAAGTAAAATGCAAATCATACATGTGCACCATTTTTTAAAAGGAAAATGTTTCAACAAAAAAGTGATATAGTTGGATTAAATTCAGGGAGCATGAGGTGAAGCTTCAACATAAAATGCTAAGCTATTTATAGGGATACAACCACTGGAACTTTACAACTTTTGAGTTTTTGGTTGAAATCAATTCTCTTATCCATTTTATAGACTATTGACTGAGTATTGAATGAATGCTAGATATTTTAAAGGCACCTCACATTTCTTTCTTTCTAAAGAGCACAATTGTTGAAACTAATAAAAAGCTTAAAAACCTATTGATCACCTTGATAAGTGAACTTAACTCTCTCTGTCCATATTATGATTTGAGACAAGGCTTATGTAACTTGAGTTGCAAAATTTATATAAAACATTAGGTATGAAGATTCCTTCAGTATGTCAATGGTTCTTAATCATTCTTAATGGCTAAACACAAAGCAAAGGATGCCTTATGACAATATTTAGGAAATCATACTAACCTATTCTAAGATGCTTTCTAAATAGATAGGATCAAGCATGACATCTTTGTGAACTTATCTTAGTTATGGCCTCTCTTTCTATATTAGTATTGTCAAGGTAGTTAGGTTTATGTTCTTTGTATAAAGGATATATTTTAAAATTGCAATTCTATGTGCCATCATATATGATCCAATAGACTTTGGAATTCATAAGGACATGAAGTTTCAAGTCCTTTAACTCTAGAATGTTATGTAGGGGTCTCAAATCATTCTAGATATCATACCTGAACTAGGTTTTATCACCATTTCCTACTATGCTCTTGGTTCCTCAAGAAATTTGTCTTCTAAGTTTCAAATTTTAATTGAAGTACATGAATAACCCTGATTGCATTACTCTTTGATTCTTTAAAATATAGATGAGCATGCAGATAACGCATAATGACCCTGAATTTGTGAATATATTCCATATCCACTTAATTAGGATCTTTTTACTTATGCTTCTTATATGTTTAATTCCAATGCCTCTTTCTTTTTAGAAAATTTAATCTTTAAACAACATTTGACCTTGGCTTTATGGTGCTTTATGGAAGATCTAGTCCAGAGAAAGATATTTATGGGTTTTTCAAGCTTTTTAATTATTATTTGTGGCATATATAAGTGATGCACCAATAGGTATAAAGGCTATTGAGAATTGTCAAGATAAGTTACAACATGCTATTATAGAAGAGAAAATTGTTGTTTCAGTCATTGATGTGCCTATTAATGGAATCATAATATGGTAAGCAATCTTGGTAGGTTAGTCTCATAGATAAGACTAAAATATTAAGGTATTTAAAAGGCAAGTCTAGATAATTTAGCCTTGAACTAGAGGAGAGGGAGGCGTTAAGGTTAGAAGAGTTAAAAGAGATGTATATACAACCATTATGCTTATTGGATGCAAGGATAAAAAACCTTGATGAGTATGTATAAGGGATCCATTAATATGTCAATAGAGATACATTTGGCCTAACATAGAAGTATAACATCATATGCAAATGAGAGATTGGTGAGTCCTACTCTATTTCATTTATGATGATATTTAAATTCATTCCTCATTTAACCCTATGAGTGATTAGGCTAGTATGGACCTCAATGAAAACAATAAATAGGTAAGGGAATATAGGATCCCCATACCTTAAACCCCTTGCCTTTCTAATGCCTTAATATCCTTACCATTAACTAGGATGGAAAAAGAAGGAAAGCACATGTAGTTTTAAATCCATTATATGAAAGTTTTAGGAAATCCAAAAGCATATAGAAACTTTATGGTGAATGTCTAACTAACCAAGTCTTTATGAAGGCAATTTTCAGGGAATAACCCTTTGTTAACTTTTCCCTCTTATATCCCTTAAATGATTTTTAAGCTAATTGGAGTTAATGCTTAATAGACTTGCCTTAAAAGGTAGCTCGTTGACTTTTGTTAATAAATACCTTTACTTCCTTTTTTAATTTTAAAGCAAGAAACTTAAAAATTATTTTATGTGTCATATTACAATAGCATATAGCCCTAAAATCATTAAGAGACTAGGATTAGGTGTTTCAGGAATTAGGTATATATGAGTATTGCTAAGCTCTGATAATAACCTTCTACTTTCAAAGAATTCTTGGACTATCTTTATCACTATATTTCCTACTAAGTATCATGTTTTTGGAAGAAATGTGCACTAAAACCATTTGGTCTTAGGGAATTTTTAGTGTTCTTGTGATACATGTTTAGTCATATAATCTTTGAGTTAGTAAGAGATGATCTCTGGGATAAATTTGAGAATATAATAAGAAGGATTATAAGTTCCTAGAAGATGTTTAAAGTGTTGAATGTTAAATCCTTAGGCATTAATTTTTCCATATTAGTAATTCTATTAGTAACAGTTAAAGAAAAAAAAATTAGAGTTTCTTTTGTTTAAGATAGAATTAAAAAAAATGGAGTTCATATCTCCTTCCTTCAACTAGTTAACTTTAGCTCTTTGTTTCAAACAAATTAATGGTTTTCAAATGCTTAGTTAAAAGTATTTAGAGCTAATTTCTCCTTCTGCATCAATTGGTTGTTCCATTAGTTTTTAAATGTTACCAAGTTCTTCCCTAGCATAAAAAATAGTTGAATTTGAGTTTTTAACTTTCAAAATGAAGTTTTTTCAATTCAACCTTTATAATTTTGAGCATCCTCATACATTTTTAAACTTCAAAACCTTTTACTTAGAAACTCAAACCTTTTATAACTAATTCTCCAAAACCATTCATATTAGTGAGAAAATTATTAAATATAAAAGGGAAATAAATTTTACCCAACTATTTCCTAGCCCGATCTTAATGGAGAGTGGTTTAAACATAAAGAATTATGGAAGTGTGCATTATTGGAGAATTTGGAGAGCCATAGGTGATTAACTAAGTCCATGTCTAGTTTGTTCCTAATGAGCTAGCTACCTGTTTATTTGTTTCTCCAAATATAGAGAGCCTCATCACATCTCAATTTTGTTAAAGCTACATTAGTAAGATAGTCTTTGAACTCCTTATTCCTATTCTTATAACTAATCTTGTCACACTCAGCCTTTTGAGATGATAGTGCATTGTTGAAATATCCTATAACCAACTAAGGGAAATTCATATTGGGGCTAATATTGGATGTATCTCCCTAAAATATGTTGATTTGAAATTCATAGTTAGTTGTATAAACAAATGCAACTCTAATGAAGTTAAGGTCCTATGCCACATTGATTATAAAATCACAAATTGATTAAAGCTTATCATTTGGTTAATAAACACTCTATCTGAATTAGAATTAATTATTATTCTTTTATAGTGATAGTATTGGTAATTAGAGAGAATTAGTGAGTTCTTACCAAGCAATAATTTAATGGAGTGGAGTTTGTTCTCCTTAATTTTGGTTTACAACATATGAAGTAGAAAAACTTGTTATAAAGAAAATAATCATAAATCATTTTTATGAATTTTTTAAGCAAGGATTATAAGGTTGAGGAGGTGTTGAGGGTTGTGGCATGATAAGTGCTTGATTAAGTATATATTTACTCCCTAATTTTTAGTTATTAGAGTTATGATGTGCTTTAGATACTTGTTTATATTTTTTTAAAGTAAAAGTTAGAGGAACAAGAACCAAAAAGAGCTAAAAACATACTCTTGGAGCCATCCTATTGGTGTTCAATCTTATTTGCGTTGTGGAACAAGAAGGAGATGAATTATGGTGAAGACAAGATAAAAACTGAAAGAAAAGAAGTTACTGCTACTTATATGGTGGTGTATGGAAACATTCTCACTGGAAGCTTGTAGGAGCTTGAAGAAAACATTTCAATCACCTTAATAACCTACATGTACATGGTAGTGTAATTGACTATATAGCTCAATATGAACTTGTAAGTTCACGTTTCGTATAATTTTCACATGCATGATCACCAACTTATCCATATATTATAATCCTTAATTTTTATTATAAAGGTGCATTTAAGAGACTAAAGGTGGCATGAAGAGTTTAGATACACGAAAAGGGGCATATTTCCTACCTTTAGAGAACTATAAGAAGTTAACCTTCATCCTTCTAGTTTAAAAGGGATATCAAGGCTGACGAACATATTTAGATATTTCTTAATCATGTAGTATTGTTCTCACTCTCTTTTAAAATTGATTGTGTTATTCTATGATTAATGTTTTGGGATCTTTGTATGAATGATTTTTGTATAAATCTATTTCTAAAATCTAGATTGCAATATATAATCATTGTACATCTGATTCACTTATGTAAATTAATGGTCGAGCATCATTAGAGATAACATAACATAGGTTAAATGACCTGAGCTTATGAGATTTTTGCCTATATTAATCTATTTTGTCTAATATGTAGACCTAATTAAAGAGCCTGTTTTAATTAGATACACTATAAGAAAAAATTGGGGTTAACAAAACTTGTCATTATTCTACTATTAGTAGTTTCAAACAGAGGTATGAGAACAACATGAAGATTGATTGTTCTAATTCATATGAAGGTCAAGATTTAACCATGAACTGGATTTGGGTAGTTAATTTTTTCACTACGGTACTGTTTAATATGATTTTTTTCAATATTTTAATTTAATTTTATTTTTTAATCAAATTAAAAAAAACCCCTTAATCATAAACACTGGTTTATTCATTACAAGAACTAAACAAACACTCTCTATGGATACGATCTTTGCTCATCACTACTACAAATTTAGTTGAGTAGGGTTAGGTTCTATTTTTTGGTGTGTCTGACATGCATAAAATATTTTTACATCATTTTTAGGGAGTGAATTGATTTAGTTTTAGTTTTAGTTTTTGAATTTTAATTTGTATTTTGTATATATATATATTTGTTTATAATTATTTTTTACATTATGCATCACTTTTTCAAATTTTGTTGAACATGTTACGTTTGAGCTTAAGTCTTACTTAATCCATCTTTTATACAACTTTCATGGTTTTGTTATAGGAAGATTCTCCTCCCCGGTCCTCCATATCTATTGGTAGAATAACACTCTAAAATGGACATTGCCTCGGGTGATATCCAATACTACTACCAATGACTCCATATTTCTTTAGAAATATAAAAAGGTCGTATACCAATCTTGTGTACCGCACCAACGTCTGTATAACGTCTATGAGCTCGTTTCTCCCATACTTTCTAAATAACCACATCAAATTCAGAATCCCAAAAAAATTCTTTCTAAAAAAAGAAAAAAATATGATAAGTTCTTATAACCTACAATTTTATCTAATTAATGCAAAAAATTAATTAAAAATACAAAAATATATGTTTTGCTCCTCAAACTCTTGATAATAAAAATCTTTTGTTGCCTAAAAGATATTCTTCTAGATATAATCTTCAAGATCAATCTTCTCCTTGAACTTGGATGTCATATTTCTTGAGCACAGTTCAGATGAAATCAACCTAATATAAAAACAATGGTGTTTCATGTATTTTCACTACAGATTGTTGACAATTGTGATGTAAGTTTTTCCATCAACTCCCTTTCATCCGCAAAGTTTACTCTTAATATCTCTGTCAGTAAAGCGATGGTGGATGGTGTAAAATTGTTGGACGGTGTAGCATCAGGTATAGAAGGTGATGCCTCATCTTCATGTGTAATAGCTAGAGGTATAACATCTGATTCTGTTGCAACAGCAGAATATGATGCTTCACCTAGAAAGTAACTACAAATCGTGATCTGAACCTTGGTCGCATCATATCCTGTTTTCTCTTTGGTTGCATATTTTAACCTAAAATTCATATTTTATTGAATATTCCAAAAATATAACAGTTTGAATTCAATATATAATAATATATTGTTGATTTGATAATTGATTTGTTGAATATAATATTCTATTGCAAATGCAAATTAATCGTAATCAGGACTTAATTGTAAATCAAAATCATCATCATCTTCTTTTTTTGAAGAATTAGAATCAAACCCAGGTTCTTCTTTAGATCTTTTGCCCTCCTCATCCTCTCCAGGTGAAATTTCTTATCATATGTAACAGATGCATTTATTTCTTAAACATCTTCCTAAAATGCTGCACTTTTAATTCTCTATTCTACTTTTCCATGTGATTTAAAAATACCTCTAGGTTCAAATGATAGGAAATAGCATAGTAATGTATCAAAAGGATCAAAATTGTAGAATTTTTGATCAGTTTCCTTAATATTTATGTATCAACCAAGTAGAGGAATTTGTCAAAATTGAAACCCAGTAGTAGAAGAACTACATTAACGTTCATGGACCATCCAGAGTTGAATATATAAATGCTAAAACCTAATTTGATGTTGTTAATAAATGAACACTTTCACACGGATCCAACAATGTCTTAAACATATGCATACATATATGTTTGTGTATAAAACATACCGCGTACGAAGTAACATATTCATCAACAAATGGATTAGAATCATAGCGATTCATGAGATTGAATAAAAGAATCAAAACATAAAGAGGAACAAATGTGAAAGGAAAGTAAAAGATCTGCAACAATGATTTATTTAAAGAAAGAGCCCAGGTAATGGTGATTAGAGAGAGAGAGATCTTTGTGGGTAGATTTTTAGGTGAGAGAATTGCAATAGATTATGAACAAGAATGACTTTTAAGGAAACTAAATGGACGAATCCAAATTGTTTGACAAAACCAAACAAACTGTAAAGAGAATTTTTAAGATAAAGAAAACAATGTATACTATATAATCAGAAAAGATGGCCTTATATAGTTTATTAGACTCCAGTGCATATATACGTTCCTTACCTTTCCTCCACTATATAAATAGTAATGTGAAATGGATGTAACGAAATGATGGTATATGATAAGCCTTATAGGAGTTGCATCATGAGCTTCCAGCCTATATACCATCCTAGGGATTTATTATGCCTCAAATCATCCATAAGATCTCAGACTCACCCACATACAATAAATACTTATATAATCATACATCTACTCATGATGATTCAAACAAAACCGAAACATAAAATTTTAGACTATTAAAGAAAGACGTTAAAACTCATCAATGATTATAAAAATATTCTAAACAACAACACAAAATCAAGACCTCTTTTGCATTCACACAAAAGCCAAATGCATCAAAATCGTATTATTAAAGCAACACTTATGGTAGACATTAGTTGGACACTTATCTAGATGGATGGACAACTACAGACTACGAAGAAGAAGGATGAGCTCTTCAACACAAAATAGGGCTTGCAAAAAAGAATATTTTGTAGCTAATATAATACACTTGTTCAATAGTTTTGTTCTATTTTAAATATATTACAACAAGCAAATCAGAAAATAAGGCAATATGAGTTTTGATATATAATACAATACATAGTAAATCTATTATTTAAGCTAAAACACAAACATATGATGCTAGTGAGTTAACTGGTGGGAATGCACCACTATTTGAAAAGGACTACAATCAATATAAAAATTTGCTTCATCGTCAAAAGTATAGAAGATAAAACAAAGCCATCGTGAACATCAATTTAAGAATTTTGAACTTCAAATCCATCAAGCTCTTTTTTTAGCAAATTCGGTGTGTTACGAAGTAGTTGTGCCAGAAATGGCGGTGATGGGAAGAGATAAATCATTGTTGTTAAAGGTGAATATGTTTGGAAATAAGAACTGAAGAGTTGTGGAATATAAATGGGAGGGTATATATGACAGGGGGTTACTAGGGCAAGGTCGAAATACAAATAAAGTTGGTTTCCCATAAGGAAAAGGAAAACCAGGGGCCATTGCCTGCATTTCCTATGAGCTTTTCCATATACCAGTTTTTCTTTTCTAATGTTTTATTTATCCCTTTGTTATTATGAAGTCCTCTTCCTGCTTTTGCACCCCATTTTCATATTTTTCACACTCGTCTCTCTTTTATCAATTCAAGTGTGCTAATTTTTCGTTTTCTTTCACTTATGCTCCTCATCTCCTTCTTAATAGCAATCTAACCCACTTAGGATTAGGAACTTTGCAGTTACAATAGGATATACAAAACTTTCAACTTTAGGGATCTTCTTCTTCTTCTTCTTTTTTTAATTTCTATGAAACAACTAACAAGGTGTGTTCTCATTTTTCTTTACCTTCGTTAGTATATGTGATGTAATCTTAATTAAGAAGTTGTATCCGCTAATCTTCTTTTATTAAAATATATCTTCCCTACTTGTTTTGACAATTAAATTATAAAAAATTTAAATGTATATCTCGCTAGCTAATAGCACAAGCTAACATAAAAAAATATCTTGAAAATAATTAATGGGGAATTGACTAATTAATTCCCCATTAATATTTCTGTTTCCGTGACAGTAACAATGGTTGTAGAATGACTAAGTATTTACGTGGATGAGAATTTGATTCTTTATATTTAGTGTCAGTTTCTTCTGAAAGGTTTTTCAAGATTTTGACTTCGTTAATATAATTGTAAGTAGATCAAATGAAAGTATTTTGATTTGTTGGCCTAGAATTTAATCATCTATGAATTATTGCAATAGATGCATTTCTTTGTTTTCTTTTAGAAGTGATAGCAGCCTTCATTGTTATGTAGGTCTTTCAAAGAATAGCCCTCTAAAAGACTATTCTTTGAAATCCTCGGAGAAAGCAAGGGCTTAAGTGCCTTAACTTCTATAACCATACTAGCATCCATTTATGGCAACGGAATACTGCTCGAAACACAGGTAACTAAGCTTCCCACCATTGAATTCTTTACTTGGGTTTTAAACCTTAAAACGTTTAAATTTAAAATCCTAGTTTATAATACACCTAGAGGAAGAAACATCTGTCCTGAACTGAATAGACCAAATAATTAAGATTGAAACTAATTTAAAGAAAATCTGAACAAAATTTTCCAGTGATATTAGATCATTTATTGTATATTTCCTGACCTTTAATGGTTATGACCAATAATTGCTTTAGTCTTAACCCAAAAGAGAAACTTTGTCAACTTGATAAGGGTACCCTCATTCTTGTTCTTCATGATAAACCCATCATTAATATGTGTGAACTAGTGAACTAATTTGATCATAAATGTATTTTCAGATTTAATGGAGGGTGCAGTGACATAACTGCCTTTTTGTAATAACTTCTATCATGAACTGAATTATGAATATACAAATTACACATAATAACAACATAGTCTAGGAAAAGAAGAAGAATTTCATACTTACCTAAGACTTGGTGGTCGTAAGAAAACGTGTCATAAAAACACGGGACACAAAAAAATGCACACAAATTATTAGTCTACAAATCATTTTATTGTTAAAATAGATATGTACCCATTGTTTCTCTGAGTTATGTGTTAATAAGATTCAGTGGCAATATCTGAAGCAGAAGCGACGAGGACGACGAGGATACATGATAGCACAAGAGCTGGAGGAGGGGGGCTTCAGTAGCGATAGAGACGAGGATCGACGGTGAGGACGTTTGGTGGGACGACGACAACAGAAACGAGAAAAAAATTAGACAAATGCGATGGAGGAGGGGGAAGGGGGTTGCGATAGTTTTAGTTTAAAAACATGCAACGTCATTTTTGTTTAACCTAAAATGTTAAAGTCGAAGCAAACGATGATGTTTACCTCTAAAATTTACCGATAAAAATGTATTCCATTGGTAAACCCAAAACTTATTTATTCTGCCAAGCATTCCCACCTTCTTTATCGACAGGAATTTTCCACTGTCACTGTACTTCATTAAAAAGTTTAGATAATTTCACTCCATATTTTCCAGTTGATTTTTTGTCACAAAATGAAAATTTTCCTAACAATTTTACTGATGGAACATGATTTTCTATTGGTAATTTGTTATGGTTTTTTTTTCATTGGTAATTTTTAATCGCTAATTACTAATTTTCTTGTAGTGATATATTCTAGGTAGACAAATCAGGGATAATATTATTCTTTTCAAATAATTATCCAATCTTTATACTAGAGAAGAAGTAAAAGAAATTGTTCCCTCAAAGTAGACTTCCAAAAAACTTGTGAATTGCCCTTCATTTTGAACATTCTTAAAGCCTGTGGCTTTTTTAAGATCTTTATTGAATGGATTGGTCATTGTCTTACAATTATAACCTTTGATATTCTGATAAATGGTGAACCCATAAGTGCAACCAAAGGGTCTAAGGGACTTAAGTAGGTGGATCCCATACCCCCTACCTATTCTCAATTGTGATGAAGGTCCTTAATAAGCTCCTTAAACATGTTGTGGAAAGAATAAATTGTTTCAAATACCATTCCAAAGAATTTTAAGCCTAAATTTTGTAGATGATTTACATCTATTTTCTAAGGTAGATGACAATTCCATGTCATCTTTCTTCACTACATTGAATATGTTCAGCAAACTATTAAGATCGAGTGTAAATAAAAAATGGTATGTTCCTCATTGTAAATGTTACATAATAGGCCACAAGGCTATCCTCTTTCATTAGTTTCAAGCATGTTCAGTTCTTAGTGATATATCTTGGAATCCTAGTTTCTTTAACCAAATCGTGATATGCTGACTTTAAACCACTACTTGATAGAATTCAAAAGAGGATCAACAACTAGTGCTCTAAATCCTTATAATTGGCTAGTAGAACTTAGATAATCAATTCAGTATAAGCTTTATCAGTATATACTAATTGCAAGAAAAATAAGTTTAAGGCAAAAAAAAAAACAAATGGTCAAACAATTGTCAGCTTAAATAGCAAAAGGGACTAAATTTTTTTCCTTTTAAGGTAACCAGTATAGTGATGTTAACCAAAAGAATATCGAGATTATTCAAAGATAAACATTCTTTATGGGTTAAATGGGTACCTACTTATTATATTGCAAAGCACAACTATTGGAACTTCAGAACATCTCTTAATGCTTCCTTAATCTTGAAGTTCTTTGGTAGTATAAAAGATAAAAATCAGGATGGAGTCTTTTAGTGAAATTGACATTAAAAAAAACTTTCCTATTGATAAGTACAAATTGTTAAATGTTTTATACCCTTATTTAATATTGTTTTAGTTCATTTACATAGCATATTTAGCCAAAAATTGTTTTATTTTATTATTAATAACCTAAGTCATTTGGTTCCATATTTTATTTATAAAAAGTTCTAAATTGAAACCCTGTTCCCTTCGTTTTTAATTTCCTAGGCTTAATGTATTCTCAATTTTTTGATTCCAGTCTAGATATGTGATTTTGATTATATATGATATTATTTTTTGATTTAATTCAATTGATTACAAAGTGAATTTAACATTTATTCAATTTATATATTTTTTATCTTGTTGAATCATATTCTTATTTGATTAAAGACGTCTTTGATTATATGAATGTGAGAAGTTAAATCAGTAGGACATTTAGAGTTGTATAAGCTGGAACGTATTTGTTCTTCAAATGAATTACTAGTGTTTAATTGTATCCGTTAGTGCTTAATTAATCTTGAATTGAGCTGGTTTAATTCCAAAGAGTGAAAAGGGGATAGGTAGGAACCATATGGTTGGTATTCTACAATTAACCTGTTAAATATCTTGGATTATCAAGATATGTCAAAATTGCATGACTAAACTAAAATTCAAACACTGCTTGTTCATTTGTAAATATTATATTAATTTTATATGTTGTCTTTTTATTTTTAAATTTGAGTTAGTTTGTTTTAAAAATCATTCCCCCTTTTTTATATGTGCATTTCTTTGTAATTGGAGTAACGTACCTACTTTGTTTTATTTTGAGAAATGAATGACAACAAGAGTTGAAGAATTCCTTCTGTTCATTCCCCCTTTTTTCATGTGCATTTCCTTAGCATAATTCATAGGATTCCATAAATCAAACTATTTGAGTTTCAGATTTTTTTTATATTTTAAGTCATTGACAAAGCTATTATTCTATTAATGATAGTTTTTAAAAAGATGATGGGTTAATTAGTTGAAATAACTATCTTTTCAATATAAATTATAAGTGTTATACTTAATTTAGTCAAATTAGGACTATATATTAACCTTATGTTGTGATTTAGATTATGTGTTTAATAATCAATTGGTTGTCTGTTTCTTCTTGTCTTCTAGTTGATTAAAGTGAATTTTATAAACTTAAACTTGGTATCCATAACTTGGATTACTTTAAATTAGATTTAAAATGAACATAATGTTAAATTCTTAATTAAATGAAGAATTGAAATAAAGAATTATCAAGTTGATGTTGATTTCTTACATTGGTTAGAAATTTCATCCAATGTGTCCGAATCTATAACTTCATCTAAATATACTGCTTTTTGTTTGTTTAATCTCTTTTCAACTTGAAAAATAACCTAACTTAATGAATTTTACACAAACGAACCATGCATTGGATATTAATTCACGAATTTTGATCAAATATGATTAATGCCCATTATGACAAATCTGGAGTCTTTCTTTTAAAGGTTCATTAGTTTATAGAGAGGTTGTTTTATTACTTGAAATATGTTATATGCCTTAATTTAAATAGATTTGTAATTGCCAATTTAGTTTATTTTTGAATCATAATTAATTATTCTTTGTAGTTGAAAACATGTAAAGAAAGAAGAAGTAAGAGAATTTTATGAAATTAACAGACGAAAAAGAAACTAAAGTGAAACTCGATTTGGAAAAAGAAATGTGTAGAAAAAAGGCACCATTAACCTACTGAGCTTGAAGGATTTTCAAGTTTATTCTTTCAAACATATTTGGAAAAAAAAAAGATGGAAATGGCTACAACTACTTTGTAGTAACTATTTGAACCAAACCTAGAAGATCAACTTTTATATATTATCTTCCGAGCCTTGGAAAGACTATTGAAGCTTAACTTAGGTTTCTTAACTTTATTGCCTAAATTTTTTAGACATGCAAGTGAGGACCCTCATAGACATTTTAAATAATTTTTGATTTTTTGTTCTACTATAACACCTGAAGAAATTGAGGAAGAACAAGTGAAATTACATGCTTTTCCATTTTCATTGCATGATTTTGCTAAATATTAGTTATATTCTTTACCTCCTACTACATCTAATTAATAAATTGGCTGAATTGAATAAATCTTTTCTTGAAAGATATTTCCCTACTAGTAAGATAGGATATATTAGGAAAGAAATATGTGGAATTAGATAAAATATGAGTGAGTTACCCTATGATTATTAGGAATGATCTAAAAGACAATGTGTTGGTTGTCCCAGTCATTAGATTAAAGACTAATTATCGATACAATACTTTTATGAGGGAGTTTTACCGTATGATAGGAGCATGATAGATGCAACTAGTGATGGGGCATTAATTGATAAAACTTCTAAACAAGCTAGACATTTAATCTCCAATATGGCCAAAAACTTACAACAGTTTGGAACTAAAATGAATTACCCAAGAGAGTCAATGAAATTGATGTGTATGCTATTTAAGATCAAATTAAGGAAAACTCTCAACAAGTGGCCCATTTAACTAATATTGTTTCTAAACTTATTGCAAGTGGTATTTCTTAAGCTAATACTTATGGAATTTGGGTTGATTTTACTTATACTACTGATGTAAGTCCTTTATAAGTTCAAGATGTGAATGTTTGATAGTTATCATAGACAATCACACAGGAAATATGATCCTTTTTCAAATATATACAATGGGAGGTGGAAAGACCATCCAAACATTAGAGATGGACTTAGGACAAACCCACCTACTTTTACCACTAATCAAAATAATACAAGATCTTCTTTTGTACCCAAACTACCTCAAAAATAATCCACTGACCCTTCCCTAGAAGACATAGTGAAACAAATTAAATAGCTAATTAGATTGGGCAAGTTCACTCTCAGAGGGTAGAATAACAAAAAGAAATAGATGAACACTTACAACACCTAGAAACCCAGGCAAGATAAATTTGCATTATCTTGAGTAATTTAGGAACCTGGCTTTCTAGGAAATTTCTTGCCCATCCTATTCCAATTTCTAAAGAAAATGCCAATGCAATATTACTTAGGAGTGGGAAAGAATTGAGAGAACATAAAATAAGAAAAATAAAAATTCATAAGGTAAAGATAGAGTTAAAAGTGACTCCTATTATTGGAAAGGAAATTGAGAAAGAAGAAAATAAAGAGACATAAAAGTAGACATGAATAATGATTTATCAACTGACAACTTTAAAGTGTTCCTTCTTTTCCTTCTAGGTTAGTGAAATCCAAAAAAAGAGGCTATAGATTAAGAGGTTTTTAAAACTTTCAGGAAGGTTAAGGTTAAAGTTCGTCTCTTAAAGGCCTTCAAACAAGTCGTATGATATGCTAAGTTATTAAAGGAACTATGCACGAACAAGAGGAATTTCAAGGAAAATGAAAACGTAAGTATGGGGGAGAATGTGTAAGCCATGATTCAAAAGAAGATACGCCCAAAGAGTAAGGAGCCCTACTATGTTCACCATCCCTTGTAAGATAGGAAATATTAGCTTTGAAAGGTGTATGTTAGATTTAGAAGCTTCTATAAACGTTAATTCAAGGCACATTTATAACTCTCCTAAGTTAGGTCCTTTGAAAAAAGACATGACTAGTAATTCAACTTGTTGATAGGTCAAATGTATATCTTAATTATGTGATTAATGATGTTTATGTTCAGGTTAATGAGTTACTTTTTTCAACTGATTTTTATATTTTAGATATGACAGAAACTTTTGATCCATCTAGAGATGTACTTTGCTAATAGGAATACCCTTTCTTAAAACAATAAGAATGAAAATAGATGTTCACAAAGGTGACCTAACCATGGAATTTGAAGGAGAGGTTATTAGGTTTAATATTTTTGATGTTATATGAAACCCAGATGATATCAACTATTTATGCTCTGTTGGCACTATAGACATTATTAATGAGACTGTACAAATATGTTTTGAGTCTAACATGATTGTAGGAGACTATACTGAACATTTAAAAGGAATGAATGACATATCTTGAGAAGTTACATATCCAGGACCTTTGACACAAATAGACGCGTCATGAATTCGATACAAATTACTTCTCAATACAATTTCTTTCAAATTCATTAAAATTTCATGTACTGATTCTTGAATACCTGGTATAGTAGAAAATTCGTGTGCTATTTTCTCAGATGTTGCACGTGTGATACATGTTCCTTCTATTTCTCTAAGCAAAGCTCTTCGCATCGCAATGCCGATTTTGTCGGCTTGACCCTTCATAAGTGGAGACAGAATAAAGCGTCCATAATAAAGACGCTTACGGTCGGCTCTTGATTCAACACACTTCCACTGTAGTGTCTGAGTAGATATTGTTACTTTCTCTCGAACCATAATAATATTTGATCAAATCATTGAACTATTTCTTTCTATTCAAATTTCTTCAATTTCTATTTTTACACGCATCTTTTTTTAGGGGGTCTGCAGCCATTGTGTGGCATAGGGGCATCCCGGGCGAAATTTAATAGTATACCATTATCGTCACTAGCATCCATATCGTCACTATCATCAATAAGAAATACTGTAATGAAAGGAACATAGGAGTTTGTCGCTAGGTATTTGACCAAATAGGATCGTCCCGTTCCTATAGAACCTATCACTAAAATACCCCTAGAGGGGGATAAGGCTAAGCAGAGCGAAAAGGGTTTTCCATGAGATGGGAAATGAAAACTATTCACCCCACACAAGGTTTGTGAAGAAGTGATTGTCTGATAATGAGCAAGGAATATCCGTCTTTCTACTAAATAGGGTGTATTGAACTCATAATTCATTAGATACTTTTTATGAATGTCAACTAAGCATCGTAAGTAAATTGCTCTCGGCTCTTCAATCATTTGATAACCAAAGTCATTCTTTGATAAATGATCACTATGAGTCAGACTCAATAGAATTGGATCAATCCTTTTTTCTGTCGTTAAGGTGGAGAACTGAACCAAGAATTCTCTTTCTTTATCATCAATCGAATCACTGTTCGCGACCAAGGATTCTATTTTATCATCAATCTGATCACCGTTAGTGTTTTTTCTTTTCTTATCAATGAATAAATCTCTTTACTTGTATGACTTAGATGTATTGACATATGGCTCGTTAATGAAGCATCAATGCATACTTCTTAATCCTTTATCTTTTACTACTTCTAAATCAATACTTCCTATTCTTTAAGCACTTGAATTAGAATTGAAAGCCCCTTCCAGCTAATCTCAAGTATGTTTTTATGGGTGATGATAATACTCTGCTTGTTGTTATTTCAACTACTTTAACCTTGGCACAAGAAGAGATACATTTACAAGTCCTTAAAGACCATAAAGAGGCAATAAGTTAGACAACATTTGATATAAAAGGAATTATGCCAACTTTATATATGTATAGGATCCTTTTAGATGAAAAACACCAAATGTATAAGAGAAGCCCAACATAGGTTAAAGCCTCCTATGATGGAAATAATGAAAACAAAAGATATTAAAGTGGTTAGATACATACATAATATGCTCTATTTCTGATTCAAAATAGGTTAGTCCCATACTTATAGTATATAAGAAAATAGGCACAAATATAGTTAAAAAATATAAGGTGAACTTGTTCTTATTAGGGTACCCAATAGGTGGAGAGTGTGTATTGATTGCCAAAAGCTTATGTAAGCAACTAGAAAAGGTCATTACCCTTTACCTTTCATTGATCAAATGCAGGAAAAGAAAATACGACAATCTTAATTATGCTTCTTAAGAGCATATTTAGGTATAAACAGGTTGCTATAACATCAAGGAGAATGTCCTTTACAAACCTTTTGGTGCATTTGCATTTAGGAGAACGCCCTTTGGACTTTCTAATGGCCCAATTACTTTTCAAAGATACATGATGAGCATTTTTTTTAGTTGATTGAGCATAAAATGGAAAATTTTAAGGATGACTTTACCATATTTGGTGATTCTTTTAAATTATGTGTCAATAATCTTTGTATTGTTTTACAAAGATGTATCGAAAATATCATTGTTTTGAATTATGAAAAATGTCACTTCATAGTAAAACAAGGTATCGCATTAGGGCATGTGGTAAGTTTGAAGGTTTAGGATGTTGACAAACCAAAGATAAAAATTGTAAATTCTATTCCATATCCTACTTTTGTGAGAGAAGTTAGATCTTATTAGGAACATATTAGTTTTATCATCATTTTATCAAAAAAAAATTTCAGAATTTCATTTTCTTCATTTGTATTATCAACTAAAAACTCCTCTTTTGTGTTTAATGATGCTTGCAAAACACTTTTGACGAATTGAAAGAAAGATTGACCATATGCTAAAAACTTGTTAAGCAAGTTTTATATAATAATAAAACCCTCAACACCTCAAGTATATAGATCGTATCTTGTATTGTCAAAAGTTATCATTTCTACGAGGACTATTAAACACTTAAATAATTTAAATAAGAACTTTTTCTAAAATTAAATTAAAAAACAAAAATTAAAACAATATTAAAATGAAACGAATAATAAATAAGTGATTTGCTAATAAAATAAAGATTGATCAAAGTTAATTACTTAGGAACTATTCTATCCTTATTTTGTTTCCCTTTCTCTTATTAATTCAATCTGTGTTTGAACCAAGAAATCATAAAATGTTGATTACTGTCTCTCATGATTTAATCAAGTAACTCTAAATGAATATTTATAGATTTGTAATCTCTCGATTCATAAAATTATTCCTAACTTATTCAATTAGATTTGAATCAATCCTATGGATAATTAGTTTCACAATTAATATCTCTCTTCAAATTATTCAATAATATGATAATTGTGGGTCTATTAAGTTGCTAACTTGTTGCACACGTTAACACTACTTAGATGACTCACTCTCTCAATTTATTATCAAGTATAAGTATGAAAATTATCTTAAACATTCAAAGATATATTGAATTTAACAATAAATAAGGTTTACAAAATAATTAAAGAATAATTCCTAGTCTATATCTAGAAATCTATAAACATGTCATACGTTATAGAAATCCAATTACAAATCAAAGATTATGAACAAAATAAAAGGAAAAAAATTAAAACTATCTTAAGCCTTGAACTGGAATGTTGGAATTTGCTGAAGCTCTTCTTTGATCTCTCCACTTTGATATGCTTTGATGTATGGTTGCTTCCTTTTTTTTGGTTTTTTTTCATGTTCTTCAATACTGCTTTAGGGTTCTAGGGCAGTTTCTAGGGTTTTCTCACTTAATTCCGTTTCAAAATAGCCCTAAACCTCGAAATACAAAAAAAATCATTCCTAGAAAAACCTCCTGGTATAATCATGCCTCACGTTGTTGAACCTTTTTGTCACAATTGTGTTTTGTAGTATGATTTTGCCTTCCTTCTAGCATCCAACATCTTCTCCATTCTTCAATTTCCTAATTCCAAACATATCAAACATCTCTTAAAGTATAAAATTATTTCTATTTTTTGCTCTAAACCAAACAAACACTTGGAATACATACAAACACTAACAATAACACAATTCTAAGCCTATACACATAATCATATAAGAATCCCTTAAAAACACGTTAAAACACATAAAAAACATAGTATAATCTAAACTTATTAGGTATTAGGGCATATGGTAAGTTTGAAATGTTTAGAAGTTGACAAAGCAAAGGTAGAATTTGTAAGTTCCATTTCATATCCTACTCATGTGAGAGAAATTAGATCATTTTTAGTATATGTTGGTTTCTATCAACGTTTTATGAAAAAAATTTGAAAATTGCATATCCTTTACGTGCATTATCAACTAAAGACTCCTTTTTTGTGTTTAATGATGCTTGCAAAAAAGCTTTTGACAAATTGAAAGAAAGATTGACCATTACTCCTGCCATTTGGCCCCGATTGGAATTTACCATTTGAAATAATATATGATACAAGTGACAAAGTTGTTGGAGCAATACTAGGGCAAATAAAAGATAAATAGCCATATGTTATATATTATGCATCTAAATCATTAGATCCTGCTCAATGTGATGACACTATAACGAGAAAGGAAATATTATTATTTTTTTATAATGGAAATTTTCTGTTCATATCTTTTGGGAACCAAAGTAATTGTTTTCTTAGACCATGCTACATTTAAATATCTCGTGAAAACGATAGAATCAGAGCCTAGGTTACTACGATGGATTCTTTTATCATAAGAATTTGTTTGAAAATTAGAGATTAAAAAAAGGTGTAGAGAATTTAGTAGCAAACCACCTTAGTAGAATAATACCTAGAGAAGATTGGCATATAATTTTTGAATTCTTTGCAGATGAGCAACTTTATTCTTTGGGTAATGTTAATTTATCTTGGTATATAGATATATGCAATTATTTAGTTACTAGGCCATTTTAAATGATTTAATAAAAGCACAGAAGGATAAAATCAAGTCTAAATCTAAACATTATTTTTAGAATGATCCTTATTTATAGAAATCATGTTTTGCCCAAAATTTTCACAGGTGTGTTCCAAAACTAGAACACAAGTCTATCCTAAGTTTCAATCATGGTAGGAGGTGGTCATTTTGTGCTAAAGTGGACAATCTAAAATGTTTTAGAGAGTGGATTCTATTGGCCCAACTTTACACAAAGATGTATATTTGTTTTGTAGGTCATATAAGCAATGCTAGAAGACAAGAAACTTATCTAATGAGTAAGAGATGCCTCAATGCATTATTCTAGTTTATGAAACTTTCTATGTATGAGGAATTTATTTTATTGGCCCTTTTCCTTCTTCTTTTGGAAACGTATATATCTTACTTGATGTTGACTATATTTCAAAATGTGTAGAAGAAAAAGCCACCAAGTTAGATAATATTGAAATAGTCATAAAGTTTCTAAAAATTTATATTTTAATTGAATTGGTATGCCTAAGGCTATTATTTGTGATATTGGTTCTCATTTTGTAACAAGACTTTAGGAGGGCACTTTTAGAAAGATATCATATAAACCACCATGTAGCAACTACATACCACCCCAAAATGACTAAAAAATTTGAAATATCTAATAGGGAGATTAAGATTGTTAGAGAAGATAGTGAACCCAAACAGAAGGGATTGGAGTACACAATTAGATGATGATTTGTGGGCTGACAAAACCTCTTACAAAAATCCAATACGTATGTCTTCCTACAGACTAGTAATTGTAAAGCTTGTCACCTACCGGTAAAAATTGGAATGAGCAGTGAAACATTGCAATTTAGATCATGAAAAAGTAGGAAAAAGAAAGAAAATTACAACTATAGGAACTTGAGGAACTCAGGTTAGAGGCTTTTACTAATGCTAGAATTTACAAAGAAAAGACTAAAACTTTTTTTGAAATGAAGTTATCTAGGAAATAATTTATTATTGGATAAAAAGTTCTTTTATTTAATTCCAAGTTCAATTTATTCCCTAGTAAACTTCAATGTAGATGTTTAGGTCCTTTTATTGCTACTATCATCTTTGGTCATTGTGTAGTGGAAATTAAAAGATTAAAAACTAATAAACTTTTAAGGTGAATAGAAACTGTCTTTTGAATTGTTATCATGTCTACTTTGAAAGGAACTGCATTTTTGTATTGATGCAAAAAAAGAAAATTCAAGAAGCGTGAAAAATATGAATAGGTTATGAAAAATGTAAGCATCAGAAAATCTACTTATATGGGTAAGAGAGATACCATTTTGTTTGTCACGTGCACACTGACCTTAAGCCTTCTCCCGGTCACTCGTTTATGGCATATGAACTCTGAAAAATGGATTCATTCTATTAATGTTGTAAACTTCGGTTTGGTCATTCAGTTTCATGGGATTCTCTCAAGCCATTATATTTGTGCATTACATCTTGAATTGTTGAGGCTTGGTTTTGGGGAGCGGTGGCGGTTGATAACCTGCTGAAATTATAAGTATTTATTCTCAATAAGTACTTATGTGTTTGAGATTGTTGTTTTGGTAACTACTGAAACGTGAAAATAGGTGTTTGGTAAGTGCTGTTGCGGTTGCTGACAAAAGATAAAATGATTAAAAAAACCTATTAATTGTTATATAAATAATTAAAAATATATTATTAGTCATATAAATTTAAAATTATAAATAATAAAATATTAACTTAAAATAAGAAAATATGAATAAAATAAATTTAGTAATAATTAAAAATATATTATTAGTCATATAAATTTAAAATTATAAATAATAAAATATTAAATTAAAATAAGAAAAT
>JAOSBO010099844.1:0-26556 GCA_027563915.1 Erythroxylum rotundifolium | reverse complement strand
ATCAACAATTTTCATTTTTTCAATTTCCAACAATTTCCAATTTCCAACATTCACAAAATAATGAAACATACATCAACAATTTTTATTTTCAACAAATTCCAATTACAACAATCACAAAACATACATTAACCTCAAAACATACATCAACAATTTATATTTTTATCAATTTTCAACAAATTCTAATTACAACTATCACAAAACATACGTCAACAAATTTCATTTCCAATAAGTTCCAATTTCCAACAATCACAAAACATACATCAACAAATTCTATTTTTATCAATTTCCAATTTCACACAATCATAAAATATACATCAACAATTTCCATTTTTATCAATTTCTAACAATTTCCAATTTCCAACAATCACAAAACATACATCAATTTTTATCAATTTCCAACAATTTCCAATTTCACACAATCACAAAACATACATTAACAACTTCCACTTTTATCAACTTCTAACAATTTTCAATTTCCAACAATCACAAAACATACATAAACAATTTCCATTTTTATCAATTTCCAATTTCACACAATCACAAAACATACATAAAAATTTCCTTTTTTATGAATTTATGATAATTTCCAATTTCCAACAATCACAAAACATACATCAACAATTTTCATTTCCAACAAGTTCCAATTTCCCACAATTACAAAACATACATCAACAATTTCCATTTTTATCAATTTCTAACAATTTCCAATTTCCAACAATCACAAAACATACATCAACAATTTCCATTTCCAATAAGTTCCAATTTCCCACAATCACAAAACATACATCAACAATTTCCATTTTTATCAATTTCTGACAATTTCTAATTTTCAACTATCGCAAAACATACATCAACAACAATTTCATTTTATTATAAAACCAATATTTAATTTGATAAAAATCATGTGAGAATACAAAGATTATATATATGTTATTTATGGTATCATAATTTTCAAATTAAGAGTTACAAAATTTTCAATTTGATTCTAAGGATCTTAACTCTTAACGATAGCCCTTTTGTATTGCCAACCGAAGTACCGAACCAATGCAAATTCAATTTCTATATTTGTTGATTTAAAAAGGTTTTTTTCATTATATTCTAATTTTGTACCTTAAATTGCAACTTTTTCTGGTCAACTTTCAAGGTAAACATATTTCATTATGTTATAAATTTATGTCCTTAGTTTATAACTTACAACTTCATCTTGACCAAACCAAATTCCAAACCAAACATCCATGAACCAAACAACACAAATAACATTTATTTCAGATTTCAAATACACAAATCACAACCAATTCAATTCAGTAGTCAAAATTTCAGGTCACATTCCAACTCCAACCAAATAATTTCATGCACAAACATAACCGAACCCAACCAATTCAGTATCCACATCCACTATCCAAATTCCTAAATCTCAGTTCCCAGATCACGCAACAACACAAAAAACACCATCCAATTCTCCAACACCGTGCATCATCCAACCAAATCCATCACAAATTTACAATCCAACTATTCTAAGTGTCTAACACAACAAAAATTTTAATTAAGCATGAAATTTTCGAAATCAGAAAAAAATTCAAAAATCTAACTTTGGGTTTTGGTGGGTCTTTGGGTTTTGTCACAGGTCAGATTCTTGACCCATCTCCGGTGGCTTCGGTGCGATGTAGCAGTGCTGCGGTGCGGTGGTGGCTTCGGGCGGGGAAAGTGGTGGCGTCTTTGGGTCTACGTGGAGGAACAACGAAGCAAAGGGAGGAATGATCAATGGAGGACGAGCGAAGGAGGAGAGGGCCAGAGCAGTGCGGCGGCAGTTAGATGCGACGACGACGGTGAGAAGAGAAGAGGCGAGCAGCGATGGCGAGGAGGAGGCAGCACAGAGATGAGAGAAGAAGAGAGGAGAGGAGCATCTGCTGAAACCTGAAAGAGTCGAGGGGTTGGTGATGATTTAGGGTTAAAAAATTTTGAAATTTGCAAATAGGTCCCTGCAAGTTTGAAAGTTTACGGTAACGACCAGTATGGGCCGATACTGGCCGATATTGAACGAAAATCACCAGTATTGACTGGTATTTTTGACCGGTATCAATGGTTACTCATACCATTCCGTTTACCGGCTGGAACGGTACGGTATTCAAATCCTTGCTTGTAATTACGTTGAAATGACAATTTAAAAGCTCTTTCGACAGTCTTGCCTCCTTGATTTTTGATATAGAGTAATATTCTTTGAAAAGTATGGAATGTAAAACTTATGTTTAAGAAAACATTTAAGGTAAAGCATTTAGTTCGAATCATATAACAATTCATATTTCTCAATCAAGAGTTTTTCTAACTTTTCATCAACTATAGAAAATTAATTTTTTATTAGCTTGATCAGTCAAACACAAAAAATATTATGACATTCAAGTTTTGCATGCTTACTAAAAAAAATCCATAAATTAAATTCACAAAGTTTAATGTAATTTATTGAATTAAGTTTCGTCTCAAACATTCTTAAATCTAAGGAATTTATACATAAACAAATTATACTATATTATTTGGTGCCAGTGATAACTGTAATTAATTAATCTTAAAAAGAAAATTCAAAAACTAAATAGTTAAACATTAATCTAATTTATTGGATCAATTTTACTCTTGAATATTTAAATCCCAAGAATTCAAACTTTTAAATTAAACTACATTATCTAGTGTCCAATGTAAGATTGTAATTAGTTAACTTCCTCGGCTCCCATAACCTATCACGAAATTCAATTGTGTAGACACACTTCAAAATATACAACTACAAGCTTCGACTACAACCTTTTACTTTAGACTTATGTCAGCCAGAATGCACGAAGTTAGGTCTTACCTGAAAGCTATTAGTAGTTCAGTTCATTCAAACTTCTTTTGTATCAAATAAATCTTTTCAGATTTTCTAGTTGTTGTAGTTTCTAGTTTTCTACTAGTAAACGTTGAGTCATTTTAGCTAGTTCGTTGTTTTCTTCTACTAGTCAGTTTCAATGTATTGCGTATTTATGGGCATCTTCCCCAAGTTAATTTGATCAGCAGTATTAATTTCCTTCAAACTCTATATTTACTTCTCAAAATTCTCCAATAAATTTTGTATCAAAGCCAGGTTAGGTCAAAATTGGGAGTTCTTTTCTTTGCATTCAATGGCAACAATTTTAAGTGCCGTCAATGTCTCTCAATCGCAAATCCCTATGTTTAAGGGAGACTCCTATGAGTTCTGGAGCATAAAGATGAGAACATTTTTTAAGTCTTCAGATCTGTGGGACTTTGTGGGGAACAGGTATGTAAAAACCAATGATGGTGAAACTCGCAACAGAGAGAACCAGAAGAAGGATGAAAAGGCATTGCTTTTTATTCAACAAGCAGTGGATGGAGCAATTTTTCAAGAATTGCGGCAACTATCCTAGATAAGCAGGTGTGGGAAATTTTAAAAACTAAATTTCAAGGTTCTATTAAGGTAATCACTGTCAAATTACAATCTCTTAGATGAGATTTTGAAACTTTTCACTTGAAGAATAATGAATAAGTTCAAGAGTATTTGGCTAAAGTGTCTTTTATAGTAAGTCAAATGCGTTCATATGGAGAAAAGATTGTTGCTAAGGTTTTAAGGAGTTTGGCTCCTAAATTTAATCATGTAGTAGCCACCATTGGAGAGTCAAAAGTTCTATTTTCCTTTTATTTTGATGAATTAATAGGGTCTTTATAAGCTCATGAAGCAAGAATCCATAAGTCTATCCCAAAGGAAAAGGATAAAACATTCTAAATCAAAGGGCAGGCAAAATATCAATTTAGCCGTTTAGAGGAAGAGGCAAAGGTGGCTTTTGTGAAAAAGGCTGAGGTTGATTTAGCTCGATGCAATGCTCTTATTGCAAAAAGTTTGGACACAGAGACAACACTAGTTGGTCCAAACCAGAAAGTATGTCGAGGAAGAAGAAGAACAAGATGACTACTTGTTTATAGTTTGTGCAAAGACCGAGGAAGCTACAAATGAAGTCTAGTATGTTAATAGTGGTTGTTCTCACCATATGATAGGTGACAAATCAAATTTTACGGAATTGGACGAATTAGTGAAGTCAATTTCGACTTGGTGACGATAAACAAATCCCGATCGAGGGTTGAGGTACAATCATGGTTATTGTAGTTAACAAAAAGAAATTCATTAAAGATGTCCACTTTGCACCTTTCTTGGCATAAATTTTTATGAGTGTATGACATTTGATTGCTGCTAGTTATTCTTTTTGTTTGACAATGACAAATGCTTGGTGAAAAAAAATCTAAGAATGAGACTTTTGCGTGCAATTATATGTTTGCAAACAGAATGTTCCCCCTTGACTTCACTTATGCACAGAAGGCCTTAGTAAACAAAGAGATGAAGGATAATGACCATTGGCATTTGTGATAGCAGGGTGGGTGGAAACGAAGGGGCCAGTGTTTCAGCCCACAAACCCTTATTGGTTTGTACTCGTAGGAATAAGAATTGAGTTGGATAGGTGGAGTATTAGCAGTTGTTAGTGCCAACGTGGCAAAGTTGTTAGGGAGTTAGAGAATGTTAGTTTTAAGGAGATAGAAATGAGTGGGGAAGGTATTCTGGATTTTTGTGGAGAATCATTGTAGTACGGCCATTAGGCTTGGACAGGATTAGAACCTTCCTTGGGTTCTTCCTGTAATATGGAATATTGAATAGTGAATATTGCTTCTACGCTATTTATGGGTATTCTCTACTTTCCAGACACCTAACTCTAACATTTTTTGGAGCGGTGAGTGTGGAAGTTTTACGGAGAGGGGGAGTTAATGACTAATACAAGGGTGAACTCTCGCCTGGAATCTTAGAGAGGAGTCTGGGAGTTATGGAGCAAAAAATGGATCAAAGGATGAATGTGTTTGGAGTGGAACTTTCCAAGAACAAACAACAATTGGAAGAAATCAAAAGCTTGCTATTAACGATGTGTAAGGGGAAAGGATCAGAGGAAGGGAGCTCGGTGAAATAATCATGCAACCCTGATGGGTCTAGCAGTCGGATGGTGGCATTGGATGATATTCAGATCGCAACTAAGAAAGTGGAGCTACCGAACTTCAATGGCATCGATCCTTTGAGCTGGGTAAGAAGAGCGAAACAATATTTCCAGATTCACCAAACGCCAGAAGAGTAAAAGGTATCTATCGCACTAGTATGCATGGAGGGGCACGCTTTGCACTGGATGACTTGGCTTCAAGATCGAAAAACTCACCTAACATGGGGGGAGGTGCGACAGGAGGTGTTGTCGCGATTTGGAGAAGCATTAGTAACAAATCTTTATGAAGCCATTGCCGCCTGTAGACAAGCGGGTAGCGTGGATGAGTATGTGAAGGACTTTATAGCAAAATTTTCCCAGGTGAAGGGATGGCCTGAGGAGTCTTTTACGGGTCAATTTTTAAACGAGTTGAAAGAGGAGATACAAGCTAGGATTCGCTCCCACGAGACTGTGGATTTGTACCAATCCATGACCTTAGCTCGTGAAGTGGAGTATGATCTGGAGGTACTGACAAAGAAGGGAGTATTCATGGGTGAAGGAAGACGATCAGTGCGGCAGGAAGTGGGTTATTGATTGGGAGGCTGGGCTGGAGCGATACTAGGCTCCCACAACAGCAGTGGAGGGACTTGGTTCAAACAATCGGAGCAGGTTATGATTGGGCCCAAGACCAATCATCCAAGCCAACCCTATCAGGCCACTTATCCATCCAGTTCCACCACCTCCTCACGGGGCAGCAATAGCAATCAACCACAACGAGGGTCGCGCCCCATGTGACGTTACTCAGAGAAGGAGTTCCAAGAGTTGAGGGCCAAGGGTTTGTGCTATCGTTGTCAACAACCATACCACCCACTCCATCAGTGCCAGGCGAAGTCAATTCATACAATGATACTTGCAGATGGTAAGGAGGAGACGCCGGAGGGCGAGATTGTTTGCAGTGACGAGGTTGAGGCAGAGGAGAGTCTGACGGGGGAGGGAGATACCAAGCAACTGACGCAACTGGAGTTGCCATGTTTTGCCCTAGGAGACGTCTGCAATAGCAACACCATGAAGTTGCAGGGACGCATAACAGGTACGCAAGTTATTGTTATGGTGGATAGTGGTGCCAGTCACTACTTTATGTCAAAAAAGACAGTAGAGAAGTTGGGGTCAGATGTAACACCCACGGAAGTGCCGGGGGTGCGGTTGGGTGATGGAAAGCAGAAGGAAACAAAAGGAGTTTGCCGAAATGTCCAAGTGGGGCTTCCAGCGGTTGACATTTCTATAGATTGCTACCCTTTTCCTTTAGGGGGTATCGATCTCATTCTGGGAGTATCTTGGCTACAAATTTTAGGGAAGGTCAAGGTGAATTGGGTAGTGTTGACTATATAGTACACGGTAGGGGAGAAGATGGTTAGGATTTGTGGTGACCCCTCCTTGCGCAGCTCAGCCATTGGGTTTCAGTCACTCTGTCGATTATTAGAAGTTCAATTCGGAGCCATGATTTGGGAAGTTACCCAGGAGGAACAGAATGAGAAGCCAATTCGCAAGGCGTCGAATTGAAATGCAGCGAATTCTGTCAAGAAGGGCGGTAATGTTTGGGGAGCCCAAGGGGTTGCCACCGTAGAGGCCGAATGACAATCAGATTAATCTTCAGCCTGAAGTCAAGGCAGTGAGTGTGCGTCCCTATCAATATGGCCATGTTCAGAAAGATGAAATAGAGCGTCAGGTGGCAGATATGTTAGCTGCTGGAGTAATTCAGTCAAGTGTGAGCCCATTTTCTAGTCCTGTTCTCTTGGTCATAAAGAAATATGGGAGCTGGCGATTCTGTGTAGACTATCGGGAACTGAATAGTGTCACAATTCCAGACAAGTACCCAATTCCAGTCATACAAGAATTATTTGATGAACTTCATGGAGCTATCTATTTTTCCAAGGTCGATTTGAGATCCGGCTACCATCAAATCCGAGTTCGAGAGGAAGACGTGCCGAAGACGACGTTTCGCACTCATTCCGGGCACTATAAGTTTCAGGTCATGCCGTTCGGACTCACTAATGCTCCGGCAACGTTCCAGGCTGTTATGAATGACTTGTTCCGGCCACTATTATAGAGATACGTCTTAGTTTTTTGATGACATACTCATCTATAGTAGTGGATGGGTGGATCATTTGAAATATATGGATAAGGTGTTGCGGATATTAGTTGAAAATGTCTTCGTGGAGAATCGAAAAAAGTGTCATTTTGGACAGATTGCTATTGAGTATTTGGGGCATATCGTTTCCAAGCAAGGTGCATCCATGGACCCAGCTAAGATGTCTAGTGTCTTACAATGGCCTCGTCCGACTTCGGTGACGGTGGTACGTGGATTTCTAGGGTTGACTGGCTACTACCAAAGATTCATACAAGGGTATGGGCAATTAGCAGCACCTTTGCATTGCTGCACAAGGAATCGGTGGGCAAATTTCAATGGAACCATGAAGCGCAACAAGCATTTGAAGCCTTACAATAGGCTGTGACTTCTGCTCCCATATTGGCTATGCCAGACTTTTCTAAGGAATTTGTAGTGGAGAGAGATGCGTCGAGGACTGGTATTGGGGTGGTGTTGATGCAACTGGGGTGCCCAATTGCTTGCTACAGCAAGGCAATTATGGGGAGAAACCTTGTCAAAGCAACTTACAAGAAAGAGTTGATGGCTTTGGTGATGTCCATTCGACATTGGAGACCATACTTGGTGGGAAAAAAATTTATTGTGCGAACTGACCATAAAAGCCTCCAGCCTCTCTTGTAACAACAAATAACCATGCCAGCCTAGCAGAATTGGGTGGCCAAGTTGCTTGGGTACGACTTCTCTATAGAATACAAATATGGAGTTACAAATAGAGTGGCGAATGCTTTGTCTAGACAATTTGACGAGTTGGAAATGGTAGCAATATCCATTCCAGTATGGGCACAGTAGGGACAGTTAGAATCTGAGCTTTTACATGATGCTCACATCCAACAGTTGGTGCAGAAGGTACAACAGAATCCACAATGCCATCCTAAATATCGGCTGATACACGGTAAATTATATTATAATGGTCATTTGGTGCTGCTCGCAAATTCAACTTGGATACCTCGGTTGCTTGAAGAATTCCATACCTCTCCACAATAAGGACATTCTGGGGCTTACTGAACATATAAAAGGATCGCGACTTCTCTTTACTGGCTCAGAATGATGCAAAGGGTACAACAATTTGTGGCTGATTGCTTGGTTTGTCAAAAAAACAAATATGAGACCCTTTCTCAGGCGGGATTATTGCAGCCCTTACCGATACCGGAGCAGATTTGGGAGGACATTTCCCTCGATTTTATCACTGCCTTGCCTCGTTCTAAAGGGTTCGATTGCATCTTGGTGGTAGTTGATCGGTTAAGTAAATTTGGGCATTTCTTGGGACTTCGACATCCTTACACTGCTAAGTCAGTAGCAGATTTATTCACGAGGGAGATTGTCCGCCTCCATGGGGTGCCTTGGTTGATTGTAAGTGACAGGGACCCGCTGTTTATGAGTTGTTTCTGGCGAGAATTTTTTCGAGGAATGGGCATCAAGCTGAACATGAGCACAACTTACCATCCGGAGACTGATGGCCAAACGAAGATTCTAAATCGTTGTGTGGAGACGTACTTGCGTTGTTTCACTTCGGAGCAATCCAAGGAGTGGGGCAAATGGTTCCATTGGGTGGAATACTCCTACAATACCGACTTCCAAAGTACAGCGAAGGCCACTCCCTTTGAATTGGTTTACGGAAGAGCTCCACCACACTTATTGCAGTTTCTGTCGGGGGAGTTTAGGGTGGCAGCAGTAGCGGAGGAGCACCAATCACGTGCAGAAATCATCCAGCAGTTGCAGTACAACTTGCAAAAAGCGCAGTAGCGCATGGCTAATCAAGCTAACAAGCATCGCAGAGATGTAGAGTATCAGGAGGGTGATATGGTGTTTTTGAAGATTAGGCCACATCGCTAGGGGTCAGTAACTCAGCAAGTTTACAGCAAGCTAGGACCCCGTTACTTTGGCCCTTTTCGAGTGCTGCAGAAACTGAGTAAAGTGGCCTATCGCCTGGATCTGCCACTGGGTTCGAAAGTGCATAATGTCTTCCACATTTCACAACTTAAACGGGTATCCGAATCCCATGTAGTATCTCATGAGCTGTCTGTGGACTTGGTAGTGGAAGAAGAGCCATTTATTCTGATTAGGTTGCTGGATTCGAAGGAATTGGGAGCCCATGTAGACCCCTGCCATCAATTGCTCATTCAGTGGCAGAACAAGCCCACAGAGGAGGCCACTTGGATTTCCTGTGTGGATTTTCACGGACAGTTTCCAGACAACCTTATGGACAAGGTTTGTGTTAAGAAGGGGAGTATTAATAGTAGGGTGGGCGGAAATGAAGGGGCCAGTGTTTCAGCCCACAGACCATTGTTGGTTTTTACTCGTAGGAATAAGAATTGAGCTGGAATAGGTGGAGTATTAGCAGTTGTTAGTGCCAGCGTGGCAAAGTTGTTAGGGAGTCAGAGAATGTTAGTTTTAAGGAGACAGAAATGAGTGGGGAAGGTATTCTGGATTTTTGTGGAGAATCATTGTAGTACGGCCATTAGGCTTGGACAGGATTAGAACCTTCCTTGGGTTCTTCCTGTAATATGGAATATTGAATAGTGAATATTGCTTCTACGCTATTTCTGAGTATTCTCTACTTTCCAGAAACCTAACTTTAACAGAGGTACGATCACCTTAATATGAAAGGCTTGATATTTCTAAAAAACAAGGAGATGGTTATCAAATTGCTTGACATTGCATCATTGGAAAAGATTTACGAAGGTTGTACACTCAGTAAATTGACCAAGAAGTCCTTTCCTGTGGGCAAGTCAAGGCATGCAACTCAAGTATTGGAATTAATTCATGCAGACTTATTGAGTCTCTTACAGAAAGCAAGTATTTCTTATTATTTACTGATGATTTTAGTAGGATGAGCCGGATCTATTTTTTACATCTCAAGTCTGATACATTTGAACTTTTTTAGAAATTCAAGGCTTTGGTACAAAATCAAAGTGGGAAAAAATTGAAAACACTTCGAACCGATATAGGAGGATACTTAATTTCGCAGAATTTATTACTTTTTGTGAAGAACAATTGATTAGAAAAGAGTTCATAGCACCTTACACACCTAGGAAAAATAGTGTGGCAGAGCGAAAGAATCGAACAGTGGTGGAAATGGCTAAGTTTATGATGAAACAAAAGGGTTTGTTGGATTCATTCTGGTATAAGCAACAACTGCATCAGTTTACTAACTCAACATATCACCTACAAAAGATATGTGGAATTAGAAACCTGACAAAGCATGGTATGGAAACAAGCCGTTGGTGAGTCACTTACGTATTTTGATTGTATTTGCTATGCCTCACATACAACTGGAAAACATAAATTGCAGGAAAAGTCTAAGAAGTATATCTTCATTGGTTATTATAATCAATCAAAGGCTTATAGGTTGTATGATCCTTTAGGTGAAAAGATTTCAATAAGCAGAAATGTAATATTTGATGAGCACAATAGCTGGAAATGGGAGGAAATGACAAAGCAAACAAGTCCTCAATTTTAGTTGGAAGATGAAGATGGGAAGACAAAAGATGTTGCAGTCTCTACACTTGCTAGTTCTCAAAACTCAACACCAACAAGAACAAATCCATCATCAATCTTAACCTTTTCATTCAAAGGGTCTCCTTCCAATGAACCAACTCCAATAAAGTCAGCTCAGTGTTGATTTAAAATTGAAGGAGAGGAGGCATCAACACTAGTTCTATTGTTAGGGATCCAATAACAGTGGAAAAAGCAATGGAAAAGAAGGAATGGTGAGGTGTTATGGAAGAAGAACTAATGGCTATTGAAATAAATTAGGCATGGGAACTTGCTGAGTTATCAAAAGGAAAGCAAACCATTGGTTTGAAGTGGATATACAGGACTAAATACTTGGTTAACGATAGCATGCAGAAACATAAAGCAAGACTAGTTATCAAAGGATACGCACAATAACAAGTAGTAGACTTTGATGAGACATTTATACCTTGAAACCATTCAAATGATTTTAGCATTTGCAACTTAAAAACACTGGATGACTTATCAGTTCGTTGTGAAATTAGCATTTTTTAATGGAGATCTTCAAGAAGAAGTCTATGTTAGTTAGCCTCCTAGTTTTGAAAGTCTCAAATAATTGAATAAAATGCTAACATTGAAGAAAGTACTTTACAGTTTGAAGCAGGCTCCTTAGGCTTGGTATAGCAAGATAGATGATTTCTTTCGAGGAAGTGGATTTAAGAGAAGTAAGTACATTATACTTGATGAAGCAAGGTACAAATGAGTTTGTTATTGTGAGACTCTACATGGATGACATGATTTATACTGTTTCATTCTTGAAGCTTCTTTCAAAATTTAAATATTCTATGAAATGCATGATTGACATGACCAACCTTGGTGAATTACACTATTTTCCAGGTTTGGAGATCGTCTATATAGAGGCCAAAATTTTTATGTTGCAACGGAAGTATGTTGGAGACGTTGGAAAAAAATCAATATGTTAGGGGGCAAAGCTACAATGACCCCATGAATATCAATGAGAAGTTGAGTCACGACAATGGCACTGGGATGGTTGAAGAAAGCTTATACAAAAGCTTAATTGGATGACTTCTCTATGTGAGTCATTATTGTCCCGACATAAGTTTTTTAGTTGCTTTGTTGTCTAGGTTCATACATAAACCAATCAAACATCATCTCGATGCAGTCAAGAGGATATTATGCTACTTGTTAGGGTTTAAGGAGTATGGCATGTGGTTTTTTGCAATAGACGATTATACTTTTATAGGTTACAGTGATAACGACTAGGCTAGCTCTTTAGAAGACAAGAAAAGAACTTTTGGGAACTGTTTCATTCTTGATTCAACAACAATTTCTTGGAACTTAAAGAAACAAACAATGGTGGCATTATCTTACACAGAGGTTGAGTATGTGGTTGCAACAATCTTAGCATGTTAGGCAGTTTGGTTGTGCAGGTTGTTGCAAGATCTTAGTCAAGAGTAGAATTGTGCCACCAAAATCTTTTGTGACAGCAAATCAGTTGTGTAATTGCAAAAAGTACAGTATTCCATAGTAGGACGAAGCATATTGAAATTAATCATCACTTTATTAGAGAATTGTTGAGAAAAGATGAATTTAAATTGGAAAGTTACAGCACTCAGGAGAAGATTGCTAATATTTTGACTAAAAGTTTGCCTCAGTCGAAGCATGACAAATTTTGTCTAAAATTAGGAGCCAGTAAGTTCAAATGAAGGGGGGAATTTGTTAGTAGTTCAGTTGATTCAAAATTCTTTTGTAACAAATAAATCTTTTCATATTTTCTAGCTATTATAATTCCTAGCTTTCTGTTAGTGAACTTTAAATGGTTGAGTCATTTTAGCTAGTTCGTTGTTTTCTTTTACAAGTCAGTTTCAATGTATTGCCTATTTATAGGCATCTACTCCAACTTAATAAATCATCAGTTTATCCACAGTATCAATTTCCTTCAAACTCTCTATTTATTCTCTAAATTCTTCAAAAAAAGCGTACACTAAAATAAACCTATAAGATGAAGTTCATCAGAGCAATCAAACTATCTGGGCAAGATGTGCAAACTAGAATAACATGTAGATCTTAGCTATAGTGTACTATTGTAGGCCAAAATCATCTAAGGATTCGTAAAAGGAGTAAGATGAAGAACATACTTACGTTTTACAAAATTGAAATTGTTTGAGGTTTATAATGGGATGATAAAGTCAAACGACTGCATATGATTTAAAGAAATGATGGATTTGCACAGAGTGATAGATATAATTAAATATTATGTCTTCTCATCCACTTTGACAAGCTCAAATAAAGATTGGCAAAATAGACTTTTCTTACAAGCTCAATAGCAATCTTTAAATAGTTAAAAAAAGTGGTTTCGTGGGACACTTCCTAGGCAATAAGCACATGATATGAGATTTGGTGGATTTGTTCAAAGTGACAAAAAGGTTGGGAGAAAGCGTCCAATAATTAACAAGACAATTAAACTTTGAGGTAACATAATACCTAATTATATATATTTTTATATATAAGTCAAAAACTTTTTTAAAAAAAATAAAGGGACACCAATCATTATGGAGATTGGATATAATCAACATCTTAAAAAAGGTTCAAGTAAGGGTATAAAAATAAATAGACTGGAAGAAGCAAAATTATCTTCGGAGCAGCTATTAAAATATAGATCTCATCATGGGATAACCAATCATAAAATGTTCAACCTTTTGGAATTTTTTCAATTCAGTGCCTGAGCTTTTAAAATTTTTAATTGAGTGATCAACCTTTTAAAATCTTAACAATTCATGTCAAAACGTTAATTTTTTTTATGTGGCTAATAGATGAACATTTACGTGACATTTAGTAGACATGTTAAAATTCGACTAGTTGGAACGATTATGAAAGTTTCTGGTAGTTATACATCATAAAAAATAACCTTGAAGTTAATTGTCAAGGTTTTGAAAGGTTGATCACTCAATTGAAAATTTTAAAAGCTTAGGTACTAAAGTGAAAAAAATCTTAAAATGTTAAGAAACTTTTGAATATATTATCCCCCTCATCATAGATAGCATAGCCTTACATATTAAGCATGATAGGTAATTTTCCAAAATTTAAATTAAACCTCTTATCTTGCAAGTATACCGATTGGAAATTGTTGTATATATAGGTATCGTCCCATAAGGATCGATTAGTCACCAAAATGATCCAAATTTCATTTTTTTTGGTAAACTCAAATAATTAGATTTGAAAGATCCAAAATATAAAAGTTAAGAGTCATACATACACAATTTAGGGTTGTCACAAAAGTAAGAACACAATTTTAGAAAATGACGAATCAAAGTATCAATTTAACAACTTAGGATCATCGTTACCTAACTATGTATTCTGTCACTTTAGCAATGTTCATTATGTTTAGTCCAAAATTTCCTAATGTCCTGGTTCTTTCACTCTCATTACTTGAGCCAAATAAGCCCTGTTTAATGAAGTAAAATAATTACATAAACTCTCACATCCCATTTTTCACTTTACCATTAAAAGGATATGAATAGATTTTTTGACAACCACTTTTGCATTCAATATCTCTCTCTAAATGGCAAGATAACTTGATATATGGAGTATTATTGGTGTAAGCACATTCTTATAGAACTTACTAACATATTTCTTGAATCAATATCTCTATTTAAGCTAAGTATGCACAGCCATATACCATAAACATCAAATAACATCAAACACATCCATAACATTGAATAAAGTGAGGTACTATATAGTTGAGGCAACAACAACCCCAATAACTACTTAGAAATCCATCAAAATCTCATCCAAAATGTACACAACATATCCATACATCCTTAACAATAAAAAAAATACGTCAAAGAAGCAAGAAAAGAGAAGTAAGTCTTATATGTTAAAGAGCAACGCTGGAATTCTATGGTGGAAGCTTTGTGTCTCCTTGAAATCCTTTGATTCCAACTTGAATTCTCTTATTTTTTCTCTAAAAAATGCATTATTCTCTCTCCCTTGGATGTCTTGGACGACCTCCCTCTTTTCTAGGGTTTAAAATTGAGTATTTATACCCCATTTAATGCTTAAAACGACGTAGGAAGGACAAAGTTGCCAGCTGGAATTTTCTAGAAAACTCCACTTTCTGTCTTGGCTTCAATCCTTGATATCTTATTGATTTCTTATCCATATTGGGCCGTCCTTTCACTAATTTGAAGCTGGATTTCCCTCTTTCTCTTGGATAAAAAACGAAAAACATCTAATAAAAATTGTATCTTACAAAAGCTTAACATCGGTGATGGGTCGGCCTAGGAAAATTCCAGCTTTGCTTTAGGTCACATGACTTGCTTTCTCTTTGGTTCTTCTATCCTTCCGTCCCTCAAAACCACCTTCAAACCTATTGATTAAAAAAAATTAATCACTTAATCATGCCTAAAACACATGCAATTCATACTGATCGTTGTTTTTCGATATGTGTAAGTTTTAATATTTATCCTCGATAATCCGCAAGCTTACTGGTCATTCGCGTAGTGCCTAAGGTGTCAATCCCACGAGGAGGGTTAATCTAGTCCTAAAATATAAGGCCAGAACAATGCACAATATTCAAAATGTAACAAAACTAAAACAAGAATGCAATTCAATTCAAGAATCAATCACAAAATATTAACAAATTAGTAATTGCAACGCACACTCAAGAATCAACCTAAGGATTGAGAGAAAGGGAAATTTTATCTATATTTAATGCTAACCTAATCGATTATGAATTACTGGATTATTGGTTCTAGACAATCTCAGGGTTGATTATTGACAGGAGTGAATCAGTATATGTTTTTCTAGGTATTTGGCATTTGTTTTCTTGCGTAATTGTTGATCATTGTTGTAGTTTAGGATTCATTTTGTATGTTTTCATTAAGTTTGATTTCCATTGTTGTTCTTATGTGTTTGATGTTAATTGTGGGTAAGAATTGGCTATTTTTGTGTAGGAAGGAAGATGGAGTAACTTGGAGGTTGAACTAGAGATCAAAGAGGAGAAGAAAAGAGCAGCGCATTTGTGACCAATTCCCACGATCATAGGAATCATGCTAATTCCCACAGTCGTGGGAATTATAATCCGAGACCTTATGCAGAGCTTCATTAAACTTATTTTGGACTATAAAAGCAAAACTAAGCCTCCATCTTAAGGAGAGACGACACCCTTCTATACAACCACCATCCTTGAGTCAAGAACACATGTTTGAGCTTTAAGAAAGGATTGAAGTCAATGATCATCATCCAGATTGGGGAAAATAGCTCATCTATACCGAAATTCTAGATTTTGGCAAAGAAGAGAAGGAGTCTTTATATTGAATTTTCTATCACTTTGATCTCTTCTATTCTTTGTAAAATGGTTTATTTCAATGTCAATGATGTTATGGAGACCATGTTAGGATGATTTAGTTTTAGGGATTATTTTTGAACTATTTTGTTAGAACTACTGTTTTATTAAATGGAATGAAGCTGTCTTTGATGATTGGTGATTTTATTTGTTATCTTGCAACAAATTGAGAGAGTGAGTGAGATGAAATTTGTGTAGGATTGTACAACGAGAGTTGGTGACCTATAGAGTTACAATCATCATGTTAATTGAATAGGTAGAAGAGAGATCTCGGCTAGTTAATTGATCACCTATATGATAGTTTAATAACTAATTGAATCGGTAGAGTCATTGGGTAGGTTGAGAGATCATCCAATTGATTCCCGTAATTAGGGAAAAGTAGTTACTCCTTGAGAGAAGGTAATTATTACATTCAAGAATCTAAGGTGAGACACAATTCAATTAATAAAATAGGAAGGAGACAAAATAGGAAAAAAGTAATCTTTAGTATTTAGATTCTTGAATTCCAATTTCCTTCCATTTTAGTATTGTCTATCACTTTGAGTTAGTCTTTTATTTTTAATTTAATTTTACTAATTATTTTCATTTAGCAATTTCATTTTTTAAATAAAGTTTCTTCTAAATTAAGTGTTGTCTAGACATCAATCCCTATGGGATCGATATCTACTCTTTTTAACTATATGCCACAACCTATCCACTTGCGATTTTTTAGCATAAAAAAAGAAGATAGGCTTTACTGTCAACAATTACTCTCTCAAGTTATAACCATTAACCCTAATTTATAAACCCTAATCAGATTATAGGAATTTTAATCTCTTGATTAATAGTATATCCAGAACCCTAATTAGACACAAAGTTGTCCAAAAACTATCAGTAACCTATGCAAGATCTCACTTTGTATAATTTACCGATTTGATTTAGTTCTCGTTTTATTAAATTGCCTAACTCTCGTTAGCCCAATTTAATTATTTTTCACTCGATTCTCCCTCTCAGTTTATTGCCAAATTATGCAATTGCAGCAATTAAATCACAATAAATCTAGTAAAAGCACAAACAATCAAATTTTAATAAATAAAAGATAAAATCCCTAAAGGTGAGTTTAGAACATCTTAACATTCACAAATCCTATCATCATACTGTTATTCCCAATTCTATATAATAATAAAATGGAAATTAACAGGAAATATGATATGAAAGTCGCTAATACAAAAGCTCCTCCTTTCTCTTTTTCTTGTTCTATTTATGTCTTTTGTATTTAAGGTTGAACTAGGTTTTTTGGGGTCCGAAAGGTACAGAAAATCCTTTGAAACATCACATTTTTTAGTGTTTGCGTGTCTATTAGATGTAGGCCACGATCGCGGGCTATATACGAGCCTGCTATTAGGATTGTGGTAGGTAGGCCACGACAATGGCGCTTGTCCTGTGCTTTTGTCATCCATTGCTTCTGTTATGATCGTGGCTTATTGTGTCACAATTGTGGGCAATTGTTTCAGCCCAAGTGTCTTTGAAACTTCTTCGTTTCTTCAATGTTGACCTTGAAACACTAACAAACACATCAAGGTACCTCAAAGACATAATAATTAAGCTCCAAGACTTCTACTAACCCATAAAAACACTTAAACACAATTAATTAACAAACTAACATAATTCTAACCTAAAAACTTACTAAACAATTAAGTTAACACTTAAATACATATCAAACTAATCCCTAAAACATGATGCAATTCACACTTATCAACATCCCTGAACTTAAATGATTGTTTGTCCTCAAGCAAACTAAATAACAAATACCTAAAAATTCACACAGCACACAATACGGTAATGAGACAATGACTTCAACTTCATGAAATCAACTTAATTTTTAGCTTAGTAATTAGTCATTTAAATCATTAACATGCCAAATCCGTGTCTTGAGCCTTTGAACTACATATACATATTAATCTAGAGTCAAGTGTTATATTGTTTACCCTTTTCAATTGCACACATACATTAATAATTCTTTGTTCGTTTAGACTCTGTAACTACTCCTAAGTACGTTTTCATGAAGAAAAAATATATTTTTGTCATAAACATTTTGTGAACATGGACTTCGTCTTCTTATGGGAGGCAAATATTGTTAATGAATGCTGATCCCGTCACTCAACTAAGTCATATTTTTTTATTAAGCTGCTTGGTTAAAATATCATTATAGCCCTTTTACTCGAAGACACAAATTTGTGATGCGTGTCGATCCAGTTACTCAGCTGTATCACATTCTTGATTGGCTACTGGCTCTATTCATAAGCCTAAGGCTGATAGAATAGTTATTTATTCAGCAAGCATGCTTTTTTTTATTATATTATCTACCTTGTAGCTTTAGCTACTCATTTCCATGAAAAATATTAGCAAAGTTCCTTAAGTCAAAAAGCCTCAAATTATAAATGAATGTGACAATTTAAAGGGTGACAAACTTATATTAAATCCTAATTAAGATGTATATTTAGCCAAACCTTAATCAACTAATTTTGTCAGCTATAACCTAATAGGCTATGTTTGAAATTAAATCAATTCCAATCCATCCAAGCCATTGACTCATTCTCATAATTCATAAAATGCAACCTAACAACTATTATACAATATGTAAAATCACATTCATTACAAACCGCACAACTCTCCCCACACTTAAACAACACATTGTCCTCAATATGAGAAGGGGTCAAACTAACGTATTGGAAAAGAAAAAAAACCATAAATGAAAGTGAAAAAATAAATAAAAATGAAGACTAAATTTAAAAATAATGAAGGTTAGAACAAACCTCATGGTGATGGAGGCAGGGATGGTGCTGGAGGTGGCAATTGAATGCTCTGAGCCTTAAAATAACGAGGGATACGACTTGTGTCCTAGCTTTGACATCGTTGAGTTTCGGTCATCTCCTTCATTTTTCTGGAGTTCTCCGCAAGTGTATCTATAATTTACTTGGTGATTGCAAAGATTGTATCTAGTACCTTCTTCCAACTTGATTCTTCAGTTTCTTTTTCTTTATTAGACTCTTCACTAGTCGAGTCCTCTTCTGCCTGTTGAGGCGGCACCATACTTGAACTCGCCTGACTAGCCTTGATCTTCACATGTTTCCTTTGGCTGATATCTTGGAGTTCCATGTTATGGGACTTAAGGATTTCAGCACGCCATAGATGATGATGATTTAGGAAGTCTGGGAGATGGATAGTTAAACCAATACATTCCATGCCGTAATACTCAGCAATGGATGAAACTAAGTACCCCATTCCTAAATTGTTGCTCCTCTTGTGCAGAGTAGTAACAATAGCATTCAACACTTGTGATGAGGTGTAAACTGGAATGCAGTGATCCATACATCACGATATAAATAGTTCTTTTGTTGAACATTTGTTGGTTTCTGATTTATCAAAAACTAGTTGACATATGAATTTGTGTAGCAACAAGTGCTTATGGGTCCTTATTATGTTGTTATGGGCAATTTTGGCATCAAATTGCTCTAAATTAGTGAGCTTGTTCCAGTAGCGAGAAGCACAAAAATCATTGTTCTAATCGATAATGGAAGACTTAGGGAACCCTCACATGTTGTACATAATTTCGATATTCAGTTCATAAGCTCATCCCCACAACCTAAACCACATTTCTTTAGGGTTCCTAGGTCTATAGAAAAGAGAAGTAAGGAGTTCTAGAGTAAGCTCCTGGTATACAGGAAATTGGAAGTTTATGAATTCTCTCTAATGAATTCTTTTTCTTACGTTCTTTACCCTATCTCGCAATTCTAACCTATCAAGCATATCAAAATCAAAATATTTAGGGACTACAATTTTTTTAAGCAATGAGGGATTAGAAACGAATGCCTTCCTCTTCTGTGTAAATTGGGAAGGGTGCTCTGAAGTCCGCTATCCTGTTCTTTGTCCCTCGTCTTAAGACTTGGTTTAACCCTGCTGATTGATCACACTATACTGTTTACTTGATGCGCGACGTACTGTCTTATGAGTTGGTAGAAGTTGGAAGAACCGGAGGTTTGAAATTTGGTAGAAAGAAGTGAGAGTTTTTGGAGGTTTCAAATTTAGAATGATAAAGTAAAAATGAGAGTGAGTGAAAAATGAATATATAGGTGATTGGAGGGTAAAATGATAAATTTGACTTTAAAAATCATGTGTCCTCATTTTAACTTGCGCAAGCCACAATCGTGGCATGCAATTTTCCAGCAAATTTTAATTTTCTCTTCTTTTGTCCTTCTCTACTTTTCTAAAATCACTTTTTAATTCTTTACGGCCCTTTCACCTCTCTTTTGCTTACTTTCTCGATCATCAAATTTATGTTGAGTCCTATGCCGTCCTAATTTTATTTGAAAACGAAACAACCTAAATACAAAATTCAACTATCTAAAAAGCAGGGGAAATAACATCAATTTAACAGTCCATGGGTTGCTTCCCGTTCAACACATCTTTTAACATCGGTAGCTCGACGTTTTCTGTTTTCTCAAGGTGGTTCAAATGAACAGTGTAATGATAGCGTAGTGACTAATCTCACAATTTGCATATGAGCTACCATGCTATGGATTCCACCTTCCTTTTGATTCTCCTTCATTCACCTTCTTCTATATGATCGTTTCTTTTTGAATGCATTCCTAAGATCCTCTATATCTTCCTATTATCCTTAAGGTTCGTTTTCCTTGATATTAGTTGGAGGTAAAGGAGAACTGTTGTCTTTCTTTAACACTTCGAAGGTTATTTGCTGCCTTCCTACCCGTAGAGTTAGTTCACCCTTATTAACATCAATTATTGAGTGAGCAGTGGCTAGGAATGATCGTACAAGAACCATAGTAGTTTCTATATCTTGTCCAATATCCAATATATAAAACTCTGTAGGAAAGGTAAATTTATCAATATGTACTTACACGTCTTTAATATTCCCCTTCAGTTGATGAACTGTTCTGTCGGCTGTTTTTATCAACTTTTTTTGTGGATTCTAACTCTCCTAACCCCAACTTCTAACTAAAGGTATAGGGCATCGTATTGATACTCACTTCCAAATCTGCGAATGCTCTGTCTGTGTTAACTCCAATTATACTGTAAGGAATGTAAAAATCCCTTGGGTCATCTTTCTTCTATATTATGATATGGTTTTCTTCTACTATATTCTCCTTAACCTTCTTCTTGACTGATTCCTTTAGTGTGAGCCTCACTTGTAGTTATTTCGTTATGTCCTAAACCATTTTTGATTCAACCTCCTTAAAATTCCTCATTGCTCTACTTGAATTTGACTTTCGCTGAGCTAGAATAAGGTGTGGAATTTTAGGTCAAAGTTTCGTGATTGGCTCAATTATGATCGCACTTGGAAGGAATTCTATAATTACTTGTCCTTGTCTTTTATCTTTTTCCTCCTTTATATGTTCAAGTTCCTTTTCCTAGGTCTAAGTGATGGACATGATCTATTCCTTTGGGTTAGACTTGGTATTGCTTAGAAGGGTTCCCGCATTTTGAGTAGATATTGTCTTCACTAGTTAACCTACTTAGACTTCCAGATTGTGTATTGAAGAGGCGTGGTCCTTGGTAACTTGTTCAAACTTGCTTTCAAGCCTCTTGTGTGCATCCTCCATACCTCCAATTTTATCTAAAATCTTATCCAAATTGGATTCCATTGAGTTTGGTTTATCTTGTTGGAAGCCTAATTGTTCTTGAGGTCTAAACTATCCTCCATTATTGTTCATCCAAGAGAAGTTAGGGTGATTCTTCCACCCAGGGTTATAGGTGCTGGAGTAGGGATTATTTCCCCCTCCTCATCCATACTGAGCTCCCATATAATTCATTTGCTCTAGATTGCTTTCCTTCATCAAGTCACAATCTACTGTATCACAGTTTATTTGTCCACAGAGTTCACACTTGAATTGCACGACTTTCACTAAAGCTGAGAATGAAGCCTTCATATTGTTGAGTTTTCGCATCAAGTCATCAATGTTAGTTTGTATTTCCATCGTTTGATCAATAAATGTAACTCCTTTTTGTTTACGGAATGTAGTAGTTTGTCTACTCCGCTCGTTCGTCCATAAATAGCTATTACTTGCCATTTCCTTTATTAGCTCTTCCGCATTATCAACCATCTTTCTCATCAGTGATCCTCTTAAAACTGCTTCAATCTTACCTCTTGTATGTATGGCTATTCCATTATAAAATGTTTGTATCAAAATTTTTTTTAGGTAAGTTTTGGTCTAGGCACTTCCATTGCAAATCCTTGTATCTTTCCCACGCATCGTAGATCAAATCCCCATCACTTTGCTAGAAGTTGGTAATTTCCTTAATGATCTTACTAGTATTAGTTAGGGGAAAATATTTTTTTAAGAAAACCCGAATTATCTGATCCTATATTATGACATTGGCTGGGTTAAGGGAATGATACCAATCATTTCCTCCATCTCTAAGGGTAAAAGATAAAAGCCAAATTCTGACCGCATCTTCCAACATCTGATGGTACTAAAAGGTATCACAGATTTTAAGGAATTTCACTATATGTGCGTTGGGATCTTTGTTCGTTAGTCCTTAAAACTTTATATTCTGTTGAAGCATAGTGAGGACTGTTAGTTTGATCTTAAATGATGCTGCTTGTATGGGTGGCCTAACTACTCTTTGGTTAGCCATATTGAACCCTGGTCTGATGAAGTCTATAAGGGTCCATCGTTGATATCTTTGATTTGCTATGTGGTCTAAATTTTGTTGAAATTCCTCAGCCATTATTGATTTCGTGATTTCTTCTTCTTCACATCGAGCTTTCCTAATGGTTTGTTCTAGTCGAGTGATGTCTAAATCTAAGGTTTTAGCTGCGTGACTCGAACTTCTCATGACTCTTGTTTTCATGCAAGAGCTTAATTTTAGAAGTAGAAAAGAGAGAACGAAAACAAAAAATTAAAAACTAACTAAACAACTTAAACTATAGAACTAAACTAATTGTCTCCCTAACAACGACAACTTGATCGTGGTTTTCTGATATGTTTATTATTTAACCTTGATAATTTGCAAGCATATAGGTTGTTATGTAATACCTAAGGTTTCGATCCCACGAGGAGAGTTAATCTAATCCTAAAATCTAAGGCCAAAACAATGTATAATATTCAAAATGTAACAAAACTGAAATAAGTATGCAATTCAATCAAGTAATTCAATTTAAGAATCAATCACGAAATATTAACGAATTAGACGTATACTCAAGAATCAACCTAAGGAATTACCAATTGAGAGACAAGGGGATTTTATCTATCTTTAATGCTAACTTAATCGATTATGAATTACTAGATTATTGGTCCTAAATGGTCCTATGGTTGATTACTCTCTCTTGAGTTATAACCATTAACCCTAATTTATAAACCCTAATCAGATTTTAGGAATTACAATCTCTCAATTAACAATCTATCCAAAATCCTAATTAGATCTAAAGTTGTCCAAATACTATCAGGAACCTATGCAGATCTCTCTTCGCGTAATTTACTGATTTGATTTGATTCTCGCTTTATTAAATTACCTAACTCTCGTTAGCTCAATTTAATTATTTTTCACACAATTCAACCTCTCAGTTTATCACTGAATTATGTGATTGCAGAAATTAAATCACAACAATTCCAGTAAAAACACAAACAATCAAATTTCAGTAAGTGAAAGATAAAATCCCCTAAAGTGAGTTTAGAACATCTCAACATTCATAAATCCTATCATCATACTATTATTCCCAATTCTATATAATAATAAAAATGGAAATTAAATAGGAAATACAATCTGAATGGAAATGGGAGGTAGCGACATCGGGAAACTCCAAATCTGGGAAGTACATCGAATTGGCTTCTTCTCCACTTCTCTCTTCCTTATTCTCTTTCTTTATCTCTTGATAATTCTCTCCAGGGTTTCTATAAAAGTGGCTGACGCAAAAGCTCCTCCTTTCTTTTCTTCTTTTTCTATTTATGCCTTTTATGTTTAAGTTAAACTAGGGTTTTTGGGGGGTTCGAAAGGTCCAAAAATGTTGGGACCTCGCCCTTGAGAGACACGTGTCCGACGTCCTAAGTGACATTTGAACACACATCTCACAAAGGTGGAATGCCCTCACCAGGACAATCCTCAACTTGAAATTTCATCTTGATCCTTGATAACCAACTCTTGTTGACTCCCATTAATTAGTAAATTCTGTGATTTACTTCCAACTAAGTAACTGTTCAATCATACTGGTTTAACTCCTTCTTGGAATCATCTATGGTTGGCCCATGGTCTGTGTCTCCTTTCGTCTGTCTTGCCTATCATCTGCCTTTGATTTTCTTATCATCTGTGTTTAACTTCCTATCGTTTGCATTTCATCGTCTGTGTTCTATCGTTTGGGTTTTATCGTCTGTCTTTGACTTTCTTATCGCTTGTGTTTGACTTCCTATTGTCTGTGTTCTATCGTCTATCTTTCTATCGTCTGCTTTTCTATCATCTGTCTTTCTATCATTTGTCTTTCTATCGTTTGTAGTTGACTTTCTTATCGTCTATGTTCCATTTGCGTCTGAGTATGACATCATCATAGAAGATACCCTTCCTCTATATTTTTCCCTTGCGTCTGTGTGTGACATCATCACAAACGATACTCTTCCTCTATATTTCTCCTTTGCATTTGTATGTGACGTCATCACAGACGATAAACTTCGTCTATATTTCTCCTTTGCATCTATATGTGACGTCATCAGAGACGATCAACTTCGTTTGTGTTTCCTTCTTGCAATCTACCTTACTTAATGTAGACTTAAATCTTTTCAACCACCATTTATTCAATTCCAAAAACACAATACACCAGAAACAATAAACATCAACTACCTCCCAACGTATCAAACTCATTTGATCAACACATGCAACATGAAAACTTAATAGTGGTCATAATCATGAGCAGAACATACATATATCTCATTCATGTTCAAAATAAATAATAGTTTTACAATGCTTTAGTGGGCATTTCAAGCCCCTTTTACTTCATAAATCGACTATAATTGCTTAAATGCATCTAAAGCATTGTTTTAAATAAACCAACTTCAAAGCCAACAAAATACACAGACTGCAGTGATTTGGCTTGACTCTTGACTTACTCAGTTTCTTACTCTTCACCTGAATGGAACAAAATTTGGGATGATGTGAGCTTAAAGCTCGTGGGTGACAATTTTATAAAGGAGAAATAAGCAAAACCATTTTAAAAAATTCTTTATCATTTTTCACTTGAAAATCGTAATGCTTTCTCATAGAACACACAAACACTTAATCAGACAGTCCATGAGAACTTATAAATCATGCATGCTTCAAACTTGTCACAATCATAAACAAATAAACACATCAACAATGGTTCGGGTAAATCAAATTCATGATGCACTACGCATTTCCATGTAATGGTATTGTGTAGTTGTAAACTTGAGGGAGTCCTTGGAGGAGCTCCGTGCCACTTGCGGACAGGCGGGAGAAGCCTATTCTTGGGCCAACGTGCACGTGACGGTTCTTGAGGGACTACCACAAACCTACATAACATGTCATTTATGAATTTAAAATAGTTTTCCTTAAATGGTATCTTGTTAGAAACTTGTTTTTCATGCGCATAAGATATTTCAAATAAACATTCTTGAAACTAATTTCATAATCTTGCATCTTTTCAAAAAGAAATCATTTTCATAAATCATGAACACAATTCATGTAGCAAATAAATGCAACAATTTCACAGCCAACCAAATGCAAACAAATGCAACATTCATAATGCAATTTAAAACCATTCAGCTTTCTTGATTTAAAAGAAAAACAATGAGTGGCTCATTTACTCTATTACGAAACCTTACCCACCTTGAAATCCTTGCTTGTTTTGGTATTGGATTTAAAGATGTCTTTCCTCTTGTTCCTCTTGCCTCTCTTGATTTCCTTTAACAATGAAAACAATCCCTATTCAATAAAATTTCAGATTTGAGACCCATAAGACACATGCACTAATATGGAACCTAGAACTCTTAAACCCATACATTTCTTAAGCTCTTTGAACTAAAAACCCCTTCAAAGCTCCAAAAGGTGAAAATCAATCTTACCTTAAATCTTCACCAAATAATGAGATTCTTAGATCTAAAGAAAGCTCTTCCCTTCCTCTTTCTTTTTCTCTTCTTGAGGAACCTCAAAGTCTTTCTTTAAAACTAAGAAAAATCATGACCTAGTTCAAAGCTCTATTCTTTTTACCTAACTGAAACCTCTCTTCTTCTTTCTCTCTCTTCTTTTTTTTTAGATTTTCTCTCCTTCTTTTCTTCACTCAGGTGTTTGGTCTTCTTATCTACAAGACAAACTTTTCCTATTCCCATTTTACCATTTTTGAGCGAGGAAAGTTCACCTTACCCTTCCTTTAATACCTTAGTGTCTTTAACCTTAAGTAATCCACCCAAAATACCCTTATGCATTCTTAATTCTTCAATTTAACTTTCACCATACTATGCTCTAACTTATCCTTAATCCTTCCATTTTATACTTCAAATCTCCATCAATCCATAAAATAAATCCTCCTAAACTTGACATAATAATAAAACTCTAATAAAAATGATTTATCTAGCAAT
>JAOSBO010099577.1:0-26556 GCA_027563915.1 Erythroxylum rotundifolium | reverse complement strand
TAATAATAATAATAATAATAATAATAATAATAATAATAATAATAATAATAATAATAATAATAATAATACTAATACTAGTAGTAGTAGTAGTAGTAGTAGTAGTAGTAGTAGTAGGTAGGAGTAGTAGTAGTAGTAGTAGTAGTAGTAGTAGTAGTAGTAGTAGTAGTAGTAGTAGGTAGGAGTAGTAGTAGTAGTAGTAGTAGTAGTAGTAGTAGTAGTAGTAGTAGTAGTAGTAGTAGTAATCATAATCATAACAGCAACAACAACAACAATAACAACGACAACATCAACAATAGCAATAACAACAACAATAATAATAATAACAACAACAACAACCACAACAACCATAACAATAATAATAATAATAATAATAATAAATCAATGAAGGTTACTACTAATTCACATACTTGAAGATGTATAGTTGTATGCGATTGTTGATGCCAAGCAAAAAGAGGAACACAGAATTTGCAAAATAGTATGACCGTGAAAACTATAAATTAAAGGTTAAATGACCTATAGTCATATTTAATATCCATAGACATTATAATAACACAATTTATAAATATCTAATTTGTGCACAAAGAACGAAGATTATAATATGTCAATAATTAACACATATATTTATGCGTTGTATTGAGTTAAATTAGCATTCATTTTGTCTTGGAACCTTTAATTCTTTTTACATGACCTTTTGCAATGCAAGTGCCAACTTACTGAGAAATTTTGATTTCTTTTCGTGCTTGCAATGGGAAAAGAATGGACTTTTATGTTATAACAAATTGTATACAAAATCTCTTCTCTCTTTCCGGGAGATTTTTTCACATAAAATGGTTACCTTGAGGTTAGTTAAGATGTAAAATCACATTCGATTACGACTATACGATAGCAAAGAAATGGGAGCTAATTATTATTCACGGCTTAGGATTTTGAAATATTTACTTTAGATAATGAGCTTAATAAGTAGTCATTTCGTTTCTTATGGTCTTAATATTAATTTCCCTTTTGTGCATGTTTTATAAATTGCTCTGTAACTACTTTAACAACCATCCATGGTTTCAATATTGTAGACAAGTGATAAAGTCGTCATAGCCATTCAATTAAAAAATTTTCAACAAGTTAGATTGTTTAAAATCTCTTCCTAATAATAAATTATGTTTAATGCAATTTGGTTTTAATTTAATTTAATTTAATGAGTTTAGTTTAATTTTTAGAAAGTGGTTCAGTTGAATTTTAAATAGAATATATTATGAATTGACGATATTTTAAATCTCAATTTATTCTAATAATTCAAATTTCTCTTTACAATATCTAAAATATCATCATTTGATTTGTAATTTTTTAAAAATTAAAATTAAATAAGATTATTTTCAAGCTAAAACTTGCCTTATGCAATTATCATCAAACAAAATTTTGAGCATTTAAATTATAAATATTGAACTGATTAAAATTGTTAAAATATAAATATAAAGTAATAACATATAAAATATGTTATTACTTTATATATATATTTGACAATTCTATAGCATTTAACAATTTCAATTACCTAGTATTTGACAATTTTGTATTGGTCTTCAATACAAAATTGTGTTATCTAATATTCTTTCTAAAAATGAAAAGAGAAAGGAAATTGGCAATTGGCAATACACTTAATTGAATTTCTATATAAACAGCAATGACAAGTTTGTTAGGTTCAATATGTCAAGAAATTGGAAGAGGACTTTCGTCGAACACCCTCTGGGCATATCATAAAACACACCGAAATTCAACCATTCAAGATTTTTGTTCCCTTTCTTCACTATACCTACAACAAATCAATACAAACCCAAGAAAAGTCATCTTTAATCCATCCAAATAACTCATGAAATTGAAGAAAGCAGTATAAAATCAACATTTGGGAACGACCGAAGCAATCACAACCAAACCCACAACAAATGAAGCAAAAGTTAACTGATGCATTGAAGGAAAAAAAGCAACCGAAGATAGAACAGAAAATCGAAAAGAAGCTGAAGAATGATGCGTTGAAGAAACGAGAGTGCAAGTTATGAGTTTCAGAGAAAATGAAGAATAAACAAGGGAGAGGGAGGGGGGAAGGGTTTTGATTTGATTTTCACTTAGGTGTGATGAACTAAAAACGACATCGTCCCACTTAAATTCTTTTTAACGTTGTAACGTTAAGCGATGAAAACAGGAATTGTTGTAAAATGTCAAAGCTTTAGCTACGATAAATAACAATAGTCACAAAAAGGTTTGGCAAAAGGAAAAAATGACGTAGCTACATTATTCTGATAGGCTACATTTTGTGACGATACCTCTATTCATCGCAAAATGACATGTTTTACGTATGAAACACCTATAGTTTTGCAAAATATACTACGTTTTGCTACTAACCTTATAAATCGTCGCCTATTCTTAACAATTTCGCTATGAATTTTCACAAATGTCACCAAAACCCTAGTATGTTCTTCTTAATTAATTAATCTATATTATTTTTTCCTATTACCAATAACAAAAAAAAATTAATCATCTCAATTGTATATGCAATTGTTCTTCATTTGCTTAATTTTTGGGAATGACTAGTCTTTAAATATAATTTGTTACAAATAGTTTTATAATTATATTACATTGTCTTCATATATTAATTACAATAATTAAAATGTTTATTTATTCAAATAAGTTTTTTGAAATCATATTAATGAAAATGTATAATTTTAAGATAATGTTATTTTATTTGAACAACCAACCTATTAATTTCAAAATAGTTTTCAAATGAATCATTTAATTTTTTATTCAAATTATGTTTTATTTACAATAGGAAAATAAATTTATTAAAAATTATTTATGAATCAGTGGCCTTTAGTGACGAACAATCTATTAATCACTCCATATGATGATTGTTGACTAAATATAGCAAATCGTCGCAAATAAATTAAGACTACTTCCAAATAACTACAACAAATAAGAAGCGATATCATTTACCTTAACTATAGAAATGATGTCATTTTGTATTAGGTTTTCAAATTCATACAACGTAAAAGCTAGTCTTCTTCACATTCTCATTCAAGCAGTCTTCCAAATTAACAAAAACCTCTCCTACATACTAGCCATCGCCGACACTTTACTCACATATCAAAACCATTGAATTCATCAAAACACGGTCTATATTCCTGTCACTTTTTTTCTATCTGTGGTGTTTTCATTTACAGTTGTCAAGCTCTTCTGCATCTTTAACTGACGAGATCGTGTCTTTGTTTAATAATCTTGGTTTATCATAAGTTTTAGTTTACTTTTAGGTACTAGCTTTGTGATGTTTGCATTTGGCTCTCGAGGCATTGTTTTCAAAGAAATCAAGTATTTTACCATTGTTAAATAGAAATGTTGTGATTTTTATCCTTTTATGGTAGATCTAGATGTTCTTTTTTTAAATCTATATATAGGTTTTTTTTGGTGTTAAAGTTGATTTCTTTATCTTTTGTATATGATGTTTTCTAATTTTCATATTATTTGTTTGTGTATAATTATTTGGACATTGTCGTTAGATAGTTTGGGTTTTGCTAAGCTAGTTTTTAGAGTTGAATCGGTTTTATTTACCTCACTATTACTGAACTTTCATAGCCTTGTTTATGGATTTTGCGTATTGAGCAACTTATGTAAATGCATCTTGCTTGCCATTTGTGACTTTGGGCTCTCATTTAGTCTTGTGAAGCACATGCATATTTTCTTAGACAACTCAAATTAGGTAGACTGCACCTCATTTGTGTGTTACTATCTTGGTTTAGGGGGCTTGATCTCAGAAAATTTGCATTGTTTAGTACTTATGTGACTTCATGCTTACTGTGATTATGCACTAAAACCCTTTAGGTGTTTATAAATTCTTGATTATGCATTTGATGTATGAGTTGTGTTTATGGTTGTGTTTTGAAGATGATTTATTGTCTATCTTTGTTATTTTTTTATGTCTATCTTCCCACCTGCGTTTAACACTTAATCTCATCAAGGAATGTCGACATACCATTGGGAGGAATATGGTAAAATTGTCCCTACTGAGCAAACCAAAACTAAAATAGAAATTTCCAGTATCTATAGAAATCATCATTTTCCTTCCATGGTGGATCTTGTGCTTTAAGGTGTTTAGTATCATCCAAAATATGTCATTTCCTTATTATGTACATCCCATTTCCTTTTATGAAGCTATTATATATATATATATATATATATATATTCACATTTGATGGTTTATACTACATGCTTGTTTTAAGCTTCCTTCAGTCTCAAAGGTGACATGTATGCCCACGAAGGCGGCAGCAATGTCACATCAGTCCGTAAAGGAAAATCGGTTGATTCGGAAATTTCATCAATTCTGAATACTTCTCTACTCATGTACGTATACATGTCAGTCCAATTTCAGTTCATTTAATTGTTTACTAATATAACAATATCTAACTTTTATACTGATTGTGTTTTAGGTACTAACTCTAGCGACTTATTCACTCCAACCTCTAAAAATTTAGCTATAGCGAAAATGTTGTTGCAAGAGGGTATGAAAAACCCTACACTTAAAGGAACAACTCTTACTATTTCAATTGGTGTGTTTGAACATGTAAGGACCCTTCTGGGGAATCTAGACATCAAGGACTCATTTACCTTTACCAACTCTCATGTTACTTGGAATCCAAAAAAATAAATATATCATTGTCAGTTAGAGAGTCAATCAACTGAACTCAGCTTTAAAGTTTATTTATTGTTGTATCTATAATAATTTCTCAAATAGCAAATCTACTACTTAGACGTCAACTTGCGTACTATTGAATGTGGACTGTTATTGTTTTAGTTCTATAACTATATGATTTGGGTAACTTCCAATTCAGACTTCATACTGTATTGTTCTATAAGTGTATTGTTTTGATATATCATATTATTATATTCATAAAATTAATTAACATTTTTATAACTTATTTTGCCAATTTTGTAAATACTAATGATTAAATAATATTCCTGTTTAGCACTTAAAATTATGTTGAAATTTTTTTGAATAATACGTTGTAAATATTCAAATAAAATCTCCAATAAAACATATCTTAATTAACTATGATAGAATATAAAATTGTTAGCTTAAAATTTTTTGAAAATGTGAATCATTTGATGACGATTTTCACAAATCGTCACCAATTGTAAGTATTCAGCTATGTTTTTCAAAATTCATCATTGTATGGCATCATTTGGTCTTGATTACTAAAAATTGTCATTGAATACTTGACATTTAGTGACGATGACAACAATCATCACTGAATGTTTAAGCTTTTGTGACTAAATATAATTTTTGTCACCAAATTTGGACTTTTAGTGATGCTCACAAATATCATCGCTAAATATTTTGGTGACGATCGATGGGATTCATTGCTAAATATGTAACCTATTATGGTGAAGTTTGTTAGAATCGTTGCCATGTCAATATTTAGCGACGAATAATTAAAATCGTTACCCATTGTTCTAGATTTGGGGACGATGTAGTTTTAGCATCACTAACTATTAAGCATTTGATGATGATTTTTTCGGTTCATCACTAAATGTTTTTTCTTATGCAATGCTTTTTTTATTCATCAGTAAACATCAAGTTTTAATGACGACTTGTTTTTAACATCACAATATGTTCTATTTTGGCGACGAATTGGATTTCCTTGCTAATTAAATCGTCGTCAAAGAGTCCATTTGTTGTAGTGAAAAAAAAAAGCATTACTCGTTATTAGGATTTTAAGACAATTGACAGTTCAAGGAAGCTGAATTTCATTTTTTTCTGAATTTATACAAAGTTTACATTTCAGGAAGGTCTTAATTCAACCAGTGATTGTTATTGTTATTATAATTATCATTAGACGATGAAATGAACCATACCCCAAAAGGAAAACCTGTCGAGAAGCATACTTTATCTCTTTATGGAAGATTGCATATGATCATTATTTTTTGAACTACTCTGGTCATTCTAGGTAGGTAGCAAAGAATGTAATGTAAGAATGTTCTTGTGTCTCTTTCATGTTAAAAAGGGCAATTTTGTATATTAATTGGAGTGCCATGAAATTAGACAATCTACAAACTCATAAAAAATAACCGTGCGAGAATTGCTCTAGTGTGCTTGGGGAAGTTGACTTTGTATTAGACCCCCAATGAAAGAGACAACAAGAAGAAAAGGAGACAAATTAGCCAATTAGAATGGTTTTTCTTGACAACCAAAGAACAGTACAGGATAACAATCAAGGTCAATTTGAGCATTTCATAGGCCCTAAGCAAAATCATTAATAATATTATAAAGATTAATATTGTCCATTATAACTTTCGCAATACATAAAATAGCTAAACCTTTCAACCTTTATTGTCATATTGATGACCTACAGTAGATTTTCAATAATTTTAACTTCGAAAACTTCTCTCAGTTGATGCTATAGTCACAGGTATAGTCAATAAAATTTGATAAGCATTTAAAACATTTAGATGACAATTTGCAGCTTTAACAAATTGTAAAATTTCATTTGATAACATTAACTCATTTAACAAAGTCAATTGTAACACTTTTAGTTTAAAAAGCAACCATCTAAATCCGCATTCGACACATTATCATGAGGAAAATTTGTTGTAAAATTATTCAACATTCTCTTAATTGGTCATCTTTGTCATTACCGAAGCTCCCCTCCTCCGTCTCTCATACCACCGCATCCTCACCGCTATTCTCTTCGCATCTGCTTTAGGTAAGGAATCCATTGGATCTTCTCTTCTTGGCATACACTACAATGCGTGAGGATTTAACTAATGCTTGAACTTTAATAGATGATGTTAGATAATTTATCTGGAGATCTATTATGATTGTTGTGAATTTTTATAGTATGACTGACCAATTGTAATTTTTCAGTTATCCAACGCATTAAATTATAGCTTTGAAACTGTTGCAATTTTAAATTCCTTGGTATTTAAGTTGCATAAATTTTCCAATAATTATTTTTAAACATATATTAAGTTAAGGGTTGACTTGCAGAATCAGAGAATTGCAACATCGGTATTGGTGGTGTTGGTGGAGTTAGGATGGAGGAAGAGAGTTGTAACATAATTGTTTTAGCAGTTATAAATTTCTCAAGGAATTTTCTTTTTAATTTTTAATCCAATCAATTATGTTTTCTTTTAAAGCTCTGGATTTGGATGTAAACGACCTGTTACATACAAATCACATAATAGAAATAGTTTAGAAGTTTTTCTAATTCACTTGGATTTTTGTTTTATTCTAGTAATAAGTAGAGTTTTATATTATTATCTAGTCTTAAGAAGTTTTTGGAGCAGAAAAATCAATTACTTTATTTGTTATTAGATACCAGTTGCATTTGGAATTTTAGAGTAATTAAAGAATGAAATGATTTTATGGAATAAGAGTTGGTCGTTTAATTACGTACAAATTTTATTATATTTGTATAGTATCAGTTAAGTTGTCTTCGTACAATTATTTAAGAAAAAAAGGAGTTTTAAGGTTGCAATTAATCTACCTCAAATTAAAGAAAGAAATAGAAACTCTCTACTTCAAAAATCATCCTCAAAGTTGCCATCCTTGAACGATTAAAGAAGACTTCCAATACAAATCCAAGAAGAGAACGTGAAATATTTGGAGAAATCCATTTAGGAACATTTGAGGAGCATGCAAATTTGAGAGGGGAACTGTCTACTATCTTAAGCACCCAACAGCCGATAGAAAAATAAGACAATGGTAGATTGTGCAAGAGCTAAATAAGCTACAAATAAATTTTAAAGACACAGTAAACAGGACTTGATGGAAAATACATGCTTAAGAAAAGCCGTATATAGTCTGTAGCTTTAATTAATCTTTAATTTTTTCATTGTAGCAAAAATTTTAATATAGTTCTCCACGTATTTATAAATAAAATTAATTTATTTATTCATTGTAATAAAACATTTTATGCTAATTGTAGTCCTTTTCAAACAGTGGAGCATTCCCACCAGTGAACTAATTAGCATCATATGTTTGTGTTTTAGCTTAAATAATGGATTTTCTCTGTATTGCATTATATATCAAAACTTAGATTTCCTTATTTTCTGATTTAATTTCTTTAATATATTAAAAATATAATAAAACTATTGAACAAGTATATTATATTAAAGAAATATCCTTTTTTGCAGGCCTTATTTTGTGTTGAAGAGTGTCACTCATCTTTCTTTTTTATAGTCTGTAGTTTTCTATCCATCCAGGTAAGTTGTCCAACTAATATTTACTATATGTGTTGCTTTAATAATACGATTATGATGTGTTTGGGTTTTGTGTGAATGTAAACGAGGTTTTAATTTTGTGTTGTTATTTAGAATATTTTTATAATCATTGCTGAATTCTTGCTTTCTTCTTTAATAGTCTAAGTATTTATGTTTAGGTTTTGTCTGAATCATTGATGAGTAGATGCATGATTATATAAGTATTTTATTGCATGTGGAATGAGTTTGAGATCTTATGGATGATTTGAGGCCTAATAAACCCCTAGGATGATATATAGGCTGGAATCCCATGATGTAGCTCCTATGAGACTTATAAGTGAAAAATTCCATGAGCCTAGTTGTTACAGCAAGAACTTGCTCTCTTGATTCACAGATATAAACAATGACATGTACCTCAGTGTTTCTTTTAATTCAAACTTAGTGTACGAACTTTAATCAAAACATTAAAGAAGTAGTAAGTTGTATAGTTATGAAAAATTATAGATCATTTGAGACATAATAAACCACTAGGACGGTATATAGGCTAGAAACCCATGATGTAGCTCCCGTGAGGCTTATCAGTGAAAAATTCCACAAGCCTAGGAGTCACAACGAGAACTTCCTTTCTTAATTCATATAGTGTAGCAATGCCATGTACCATAGTATTGAAATCAATTGTAGGTGATTAATTCAAACATAAATACTTCAACGTCAATGTAATTAATTCAAATTCAGTATTAACACAAGAAATTCATAGGTTTAATATAAATGAAAGTTCTTTGCATAATAAACCCCTAGGATGGTATATAAGCTAGAAACCTGTAATGCAGCTCCCGTGAGGCTTATCAGTGAAAAATTCTATAATCCTAAAAGTCACAATGAGAACTTGCTTTCTTAATTCGCAGATGTAAATAATGTCACATACTTAGTATTTCTTTTAATTCGAACTTAGTGCACGAAATTCAATCAAAACATTAAAGAAGTAGTAAGTTGTATAGTTAAAAAAATTGTGGATCATTTGAGACATAATAAACGACTAGGATGGTATATAGGCTGGAAACTCATGATGTAGCTCTTGCGAGGCTTATCGGTAAAAATTTCATGAGCTTAAGAGTCATAGCATGAACTTGTTTTCTCGATTCATATGGTGTAATAATGCAATGTACCATGGTACTGAAATCAATTGTCAGTGATTAATTCAATTGATTAATACTTAGGTGTGTTATGTAAAGTAAAGGTTAAATGTTCTGTAAACTTAGGGAACATGAAAGATACTAACTATGAAATCACTTTTTGAAATTAACAGTTTTGTAGAAATGAGTAATGTTAATAGATCTTGGATGTATAGACGACTAACACCTAATGGTTTCAATAATCCTCACTTTTTGAGGGAGTTAAAGCTTTTATTCATTATGTATATTCTTAGCCTGCATATCAAATGCCCATGTAAAAAATGCAAACATGTTTGTTTCCTTCCTATTGATGAAGTGAATGGCCATTAGCTGAGAAAAGGGTTGTTTCAAATTATTTGAGCAAACACGATATACGAAACCATTGATTTGTGGCACCTTAAGGGGTAGTTTAAAGGGGGATTGGATTTTGGACAAATAATACATGCAATGGTTTATGATGCAGTCGGTTATACCTTTCAGGAAAATATAGAAAATCTTGAAGAAGAACCAAACTCACATAAAAATAATTTTTTGACTTACTACACTCAGTTGACCAAGAATTATGGCCAAATTATGATAATGACTCAATTGTCTTCAATTGCTCGAATATTGAACACAAAAGCTGAAGGGCATATTTTTAATAAAATTCTTGGATGGTATAATAAATCATTACCTCCGGATCATACAATGGTTGATAGTTTTTACAATATAAAGAAACTTATTAGGGGTCTTGGTTTACTTGTTAAAAAATTTAATTGTTGCAAATTGGGATGTATGTTGTATTAGGGAGATGATGTGGAATTATAAGAGTACAAATTTTTTAGTCAATCTAGGTTCAAACCTAGAAAATGTTCTATGAGACAAAAATTAGTACCTTAGAAGCGGATGCACTATTTCCCACTAACTTCGATACTTCAAAGACTATATGTTTATGATGTTATTGCATCTCACATGAGATGGAAAAATGAACACGAATAGGAAGATGGAATAATAAGTCATCCATCGGATGCATTAATATGGAAACATTTTGATAACACCCATTATGAGTTTCCAGCTGAAAGTCGAAATGTTAGGCTGGGATTGTTGACGGATAGATTCCAACCTTTTGGTCAATCCATCCAATAATATTCATCATGTCCAATCATAATTACTCCTTATAATTTGCCTCTAAGGATGTGTATGAGTGAGGCAAATGTGTTCTTGATGGTGACTGTGTCAGGGCCTACAAATACAAAGCATAAAATTGATGTACTCTTATAACCATTGGTATCTCAATTATAGCATCTTTAAGAATATGGTGTAGAGACATATGATGTAACAGGTTTGTGGACTATTTTCTGTAGTTAACTTTCTTATCGTCTGTGTTCTATCATCTGTAGTTGACTTTCTTATTGTCTATGTTTAACTTCCTATCGTATGTGTTCTATCTTTTGGGCTCTATCGTCTGTCTTTGACTTTCTTATCGTCTATGTTTGACTGTCTATCGTCTATCTTTCGTCGACCCTTCATTTACGTCTGCCTCTCATTTACGTCTGTCTTTCTATCATCTGCCTTCCTATCGTCTGCCTTTCTATCGTCTGTGTTATGACATGTTCTCACAGACGATTCACTGTGTCTGTCCTTCCTTGCGCCTATATTTCTTGGGACTATCTTTCATTTGCATCTATGTGTGACGTCATCATAGACAATACTCTTACTCTATATTTCTCCTTTGCGTCTGGGTGTGACATCATCACAGATGATAAACTTCATCTGTGTTTCCTTCTTGCAATCTACCTTACTTAATGCAGACTTAAATCTTTTCAACCACCTTCATTCATTCTATTCCAAAGACAGATTACACCGAATATAAACATCAACTGCTTCCCTAAAATCTCCAGCTCATTTAATCATCACATATAACGTGAAATCTTAACACTGATTATCATCCCAAAAGACATTTCATTCACCATAATAGGCAGAAGTCTATTCCATTCACATTAATAAGCAGAAATCTTTATAAAACTTTAATGACATTGCAAGCCACAATACATCAATACACTTGAACCAGTAAAGCTTGAAATGTGGCTAAAGCCTTAAGTTCTCAAAAATCTAACTTAAAGCTACAAAAGAACATATGCAGATTTGAGTGCTGTCTGGACTCTTGACTACTCAACCTCTTGCTCTTCACCTGAATGGGATAGAATATGGGATGGGAGGAGCTTGAATTAAGCTCATGGGCGACAATTTTATAAGTGAGAAACATGCAAAACCCTTTTCAAAACTCTTTGTCATTTTTCAATTGAAAACTATATTGCTTTCTTATAGAAAAACACAAATACTTAATTAACAGTTCATGAGCACTTATAAATCATGCATGCACCAAACTTGTCACAATCATCAACACATAAACACATTAAAAATGGTTCGGGTAAGTCCAATTCTTGACATACTACACATTTCCACATAATAGTCCCGTGTAGTTGTAAACTTGAAGGAGTCCCTGGAGGAGCTCCGTGCCACTAACGGGCAGGTGGCAGAAGCCTATTCTTGGGTCAACGTGCACGTGATGGTTTTTAAGGGACTACCACAAAACCCACTTATATGTAATTCATAAATTGAATAGAGTTTGCCTTAAATGGCCTCTTATTATAAACTTGTTTTCATGCACATGAGAGATTTCAAAGATACGTTATTAAAAATCCAGTTTCATAATCTTACATCTTTTCAAAGAAACATTTTCAAAAATCATGAATGCAATTCATGTAGCAAATAAATGCAACAATTTCACAGCCAAGCAAATGCAAACAAGTGCAACATCGATGATGCATGTTAAAACTATTTGGCTTTCTTAGTTCAAAGAAAACACTGAGTGGCTTATTTACTTTATTATAAAACTATATCAACCTTGAAATCCTTGCTTGTTTAGGTATTGTATTAAGGATGCCTTTCCTCTTGCTCCTCTTGCCTCTCTTGATTTCCTTTAATAATGAAAACAATCCCCATTTAATAAAATTTCAGATTTGAGAACCCATAATGCTTATGCACTAATATGGATCCTAGAACTCTTAAACCTATACATTTACCAAGCTCTTTGAACCAAAAACCCTTTCAAAACTCCAAAAGATTAAAATCAATCTTACCTTGAATCCTCACCAAATAATGAGATTCTTGGTTCTAGAGAAAACCCTTCCTTTCCTCTTTCTTTTTCCCTTCTTGAGTAACCTCCAACTCTCTATTTAAGACTAAGTTTAAAGCTCTATTCTTTTAACTCCACTGAAACCTCTCTTCTTTTTTCTCTCTTTTACTTTTTGACTTTCTCTCCCTCTTCCCTTTCCTTCGTTCACGTTTTTAATCTTCTTATATAAAAGATAATCTTTTCCTCTTCCCATTCTACCCTGAGTGGGTGACGAAAGTCCACCTAATCCTTCCTTTAATGCCTTAATGCTTCTAACCTTAAGTAATCCACTCAAAATACCCTTATGCATTCTTAATTCTTCAATTTAACTTACACCATGCTATACTATAACTTAATCTTAATTCTTCCATTTAATACTTAAAATTTTCCGTCAATCCATGAAATAAATCCTCGTAAACTTGAGATAACAATTAAACTCCAATTAAAAATGATTTATCCAACAAGATCACAAAATTCATTAAATTCATGCTTACTAGCATAATGAAAAGAATTTAGGTTCCAACACGTCCTCCTTTTACAAAGCCAGTGAAGAGATAATGTAAAAGATTTGTGAAGAGGTTGAGGAGGGTGACAGATCTAAAGAGGAGTTTGAGTTTGAATCTAATTCTTCAAAAAAAGATGGTGATGATTTTGATTTACAATTAAGTGCTAATAATAATTAATTTATGTTTTTTATAGAATAATATATTCAATAAATCATTTATTGAATCAACAATTTATTTTTATTTATTAAGTTAATTTATGGAGTAATCAATAAAATATGAATTTCAATCTAAAATATGCCACCAAAGAGAAAAAAGGATATGATGTGACCAAGGTTCATACTATGATTTGAAGCCAGTTACTTTCTAGGTAAAGCATCACATTCTGCAGCTACAACAAAATCAAATGTTGTACCTCTAGCTACTACACATCCAGATAAGACATCACCTTTCGTACCTGCTATTACATCATCAATGGCTTTATACCACCCATCACCCCTATACCTATAGAGATATTAGGGGTATTTGTAGATGGAGGAGGTGGCCTCTAACCTAAAGATAAGGGAGTTAATGGAAGAACTTACATCACAATTGTCAACAATTTGTAATTGAAAATACATGAAACACCATATGTTTATTATTAAGTTATATATTTAAATTTAAAAATGATATAAAATTGTTTTTATATTAGGTTGATTTCGTCTAGACCGTGCTCAAGAAACATGAAATCCAAGTTCAAGGAGAAGATTGATCTTGAGGGTTATATGTAGAAGAATATCTCTCAGGCAACAAAGGATTTTTATTATTAGGAGTCTAAGGTACAAAAAATATATTTTATGTATTTTTAGTTAATTTTTGTACATTAATTAGATAAATGTTGTAGATTACATATACTTATCTTATGTTTTTTCTTTTTTTCAGAAAGAAATTTTTTGGAATTTGACGTGGTTATTTATAAAGTATAGGAGAGACGAGCTCATACACATTATAGATACTTTTTTGGTGTGATACACAACATTGGTATATAACCTCCTTATATTTCTAAAGAAATATAGAGTAGTTGGCAGTAGTATTAGACATCACCCAACGCAATGTTCATTTTAGAGCATAATTCTATCGACAAGTGTGGAGGACCAGTGGAAACAGTCTTGCCGTAGACACTGGAGGATCCATTACCCACAACAAGCATTCAGACAGACTTGTAAGTATCTGTACACACTTTGCACTTATATTCTGATTTTTTTTACTTTGATGTATTTCAATTTAATTTGATGTGTGAATTTTGGAATGAAAAAATGTGTATTGTGGAGAATGATAAAGCTATAAATGATAGTGCTATATATGGTTGTGTTGTTGAGTTACTTTCTTTGCTCAACAGGGGATAAACATTATAAAAATAAAGGAAATTTTGTCAAAATTTTTGTAAATTGTAATTCATTATAACATTTTATTCTGATGTAGAAAAAGTCAATGGGCAGGAAGCTTATATCTCGTTAGCTCTTTTTCCACGCTCACACTAAAAAGCATGACGGTATGACCTTCATCAACACCAGATGTAGAGAACTAAATGTATGTCAAATTTATGCTTTAATATTAATGCTTAATAATTATCACTTATTAATATAAATATTGCTTTCTGATATGACTAAATACAAGAAAACATTCAACGACAGTCTCAGCAGTCTGAAGATGTTGATAATAGTCAAACATATCTTCATGCAAGATGTTGATGAGAGTCAAACATATCTTTATGCAGTGGGTGCTAGGGACCATCATGAAAAGACGTTTGGCTTAGGTTCACTTGTGAATACATGTTATTCGCAATCCTCCACATCTATTACAATAAAATCTAGTAGGCGGTCCATATCCAATGAAGTCTATGAGCTTCGGAACATAGTAAAGGCACTGGCAACTCAGTTGCAACAGTTGATGGAGTACATTGTCTAGCTCCATAATAAGATGGATGAGTTGAAAGGAAAAGGCAACACTTCATCACAACATTCGAAGCATCGACATTCACCAAATGAATAGCGTAGTTGTAGTCATTTTGTATGAATTAAATACTTATTATTGTAGATAATAAATTTTTATTATCAATTAAGATAATTTTTACTTGATATCATCAATCAACTTTTTGTTTCAACAAATTAAATGTAATTATTATCAATAGATAACAATAACTGTATTAAATTATGCATCAATCATAAGATTATCAAACAAAAATTAAATGCAGGGAAAATATTAAAAATAATATTAGTAAATTTACCTACAGAAAAATAAAATTTGTCGATAAAATGTAGTGAACTTATCAACAGAATACCAAAATCCGTAGTAAAATGCAATGAATTTACCGATTGACAACTAAGATCCATTGGTAAAATTAGTAGTGAATTTACCAACGGATTTGAGAAATTCTTCGCGCTACATTTACCAACTGAGACAACCTTTTGTCATCAAATTTATCAACAACTCAAAAATTACTAATTTATTGACGGAATAGAAAATATCAGTCAGTAACTTAGCCTGACCTAAATCCTAAAATTTTTAAATAAAACAATGTCATTTATAATTTTTTAAATTAAAATATATTTAAATCGTGTTTGATTAAGCTTGAATCGACCAAGTTCAATCGGCCTTGACCTCAATCCTAGACCCTCTGACCCAATTGAGCTTTAAGGCCAAGCCTAGACTTAGGCCCACATCTCATTACCGTCTCTAATTTTGTCATTGTAAATGTGAATAGATGTAGGTAAGAGATTAATCTATACTAATCGAATAAAGTATATAATTAGATATAATTTCACAAAATAAAAATTCAATAGCATTGTTATGTAAAAACTGAGAACATTGATTTAAAACTAAATTTATCAAATTTAATTAAGGGTGGTTTCAAAATTCAGACTTAAACAATAATTGGAAAATGATGAGACCTACAAAATCTATCAGTGCATAAGATTGGTTTTAGTATAATATAAAAATTAATCTTGAATATGGACCAAAAATAAGAGTTCTTTATTGAACTATTTAATTCAAATATATGTGTTTTTCTTTAATTCATAGTTCGATAATATATGAAGTGCGCACTTAAATTATATATTTATGTATCACTCCTCTTTTACTTAAAAATTCTTAATTGTTAATATTTATATAATTATTTGTAGTTTATCCACAATAAGTAGGTTAAATCCTCTTTAGAATTAAGATTTGATCTTTAACGAATATAATTGCTTCGTTCTGATATAAGGAAGATTAGTGTACGGACGATTCAACATAAATCAATGTCAACATCCCCTAATCGAAAACCAAAAGGATTAAAAGCGTTACTCATCATTAAGATTTTAAGACAATTGAAATTTCAAGGAAGCTGAGTGTCATTTTTCTGCATTTATATAAAGTTTGCATTTTAGGAAGGTCTTATTTCAACAAATGTTTATTATTATTATTATTATTATTATTATTATTATTATTATTATTATTATTATTATTATTATTATGTAGTGTACCATATAAGAAAAGGAAAATCTATAGAGAAGCATATTTTATCTCATTATGGAAGATTACATATGATCACTATCCTTTGAACCACTCTGGTCATTCTAGGTAGGAAGCAGAGCATGTAATATAAGAATGTTCTTTTTGTTGGTCCAATTTGTGATAATGTGCCAATTTTGGAAATGGTTAACATTGCAGATATAACCATGTCCAGTAAGACTATATGGATGGTGAATGATAAAAATAGAATGGACCTTTTGTTCAAAGAGAGGAATAGCCCATAACTGATGTTTGTTTAAGATCTGGCCAAGTTAGAGATGTCACTTTTGTAATGGTTGGAACCACTCTAAAAATTTCCATAGAAGTGAGTCAACATTGGCTTAGTTTAAAAGGTATTGATAAACAAGAAATGGTGAAATAGAAATTGGGCAAGCATAGAGGGCAGATAAAGCTCAGAGATGACACATGGATGGTTTAGACAGGGAATCGTAGAGATGATAGACAGTTTGATAAGAAGCTTTTGTGTCAAAATAATGAAGATGTGGAGGAATGTTTGGAGTTGTAAGGACAAATTGGAGATAGTAGAATAAGCTTAGAATAAAAGCAATGTCATCCATTGACTTAGGGGTATTCTTTGTAATAAGTGGATAGGACTTGTTATTTTAGGATACCTTATGATAGGAAGAAGGAGAGGGATTAAATGTTTAAGTAAAGGAGAGAGGAGCTAGATTGGTTTCCTAGCTGAGAAAGGAAATCAACAAGAATGTTGTGATGCCCTTTGATATGGCGAATGGTGAATTTATATTAGGAAAACCATTCTTGCCATCGAAGCAATTGACTATCTAGTAGTGTCTTCTTTTTAGGTTTACGAATATTGGGAAAAGCTATATAGTCCATTTCAATGAGAAAGTGATAAGGGCTGAGGTGGAAATTGAATATTTTGATGCCCCTTTTTACAACCAAAATCTCTTTGTAGCTAGCATGGTAATGCTTTTCTAATTCTTTAAATTGGCCACAGTAATGTCTTTTCCTGTCAATCTCATCAATTAGGACAACACCCTAATAATGGTCACTTACGTATGTTTACATAATTTGCTGAACTTTGTCCGCATTTGGTGATGATTTCATAATTCATCACCAAATGTCATAGTTTTGGAGATGATATAATGTATGGTTGCCAAAGCAATATCTTTATCAGTAATTTTTTGGAGTCATCACGGAAAGCCCCTATTTTTGCAACAGTTTTAGTATTTTGTTGCCAAACGTCGAGCGTTTGGCAGTGATAGTTTCAACTATCGTAAAAAAACATGTTTTGCAATGAAATAGGTAATTCACTGCCAAATGTCGAGTTTTTACGACTAAACCTTAAAATCATTGCCAAAAGTCAATATTAAAGAATTTATGTTTAAGAATGTAAAATTGATAATTTTTCAATAAATGTGCTTAAAAATCATGAGGTTAAATATAATTGACATTTATATATGATTTTTCACATATTTTAATGCATTAGAACTCTATATAAATTATCATTTTAGACAGAAAAAGTTAACCATACCTTGAATTTAATATTAATAAGATAAAAATATAATAAATTTAGTTTAAGTACTATTCTTAATCATTAATATTTGTGAACAAGTAAAATAATAATAATACATATAAATGTTATAATATGGTCAACAATATAATATAATGATATATGGTAAGTACTATAAGATGTTAATTAGAAGTTTAACAATTTTTATAGACAAAACAATAAATAAAGTTCCATGCCTAATATTCCATTGAAAAGGAAAAGAAATAATTATTTTTTTGAATTCAAAGTGACATTAGAGTCGGTAGAAAAGGTAAAGAGGTTTCCATTGTCTGAAGCTATTATACAAACATGTAATTGTATGGACTATCAAGATTTATAGATGGAAATGGAGGTGGTGGTGATGTTCCGATGGTTCGTACAGGATTAGGAAATTTGGTTATTTTGAAATAGTGTTTGCTTACAAAATCTATATATGTTCATTATGATGATCATGGATTTTATCAGGCAGATATGTATATGTTCCAATTTGACTTCCTCATAACGTTTGATTTAGCTTTGATTGTTCTATTTTGTTTGATTATTAGCTGAAATGCTTAGTATTTGCAGTTCATCTAATATCATCATACCTACTGCATATGAGAAATCGTTCATTGTATCTTCTGCAAATTTAGCTAAAGAAAAGAAGATGTTGGAAGAGGGTGTCAATTCATCAAACCCTGACAGAAGATCTTTAACTGTTTCAATTGATGGCTTAGAACGTGTGAGGAGGCTTCTTGGAAATCCAGACATTGGAAACCTCTTTACCTTTTCTACTGACTCTAATGTCACTTGGAATTAAAAAATATTTATTTATTGTCCTTTTCAATGAAAAATTAGGTGTGGAACTTTATTTATTATTTTATCTATAATAATAGTTAAACTTCTAATTAACATATTGTAGTATTTACCATATATCATTATATTATCTTGTTTAGCATATTCCAACATTTACATGTATTATTATTTTATTTGTTCTTAAATATTAATGATTAAGAATATTACTCAACTTAAATTTATTATATTTTAATTTTATTAATATTAAAATTTTAGGTATGGTTATCTTTTTTTGTCCAAAAAGATAATTTATAGATTTTTAATGGATTAACCATATATTTAAACAAATTTATAAAGAAGGGAAATAAAAAATAAAAAATCATATATAAATGTCAATTATATTTAACCTTAGGATTATAAAGCACATTTACCATAAAAATATCAATTTTACATTACTAATTATAAATTCTTTAATATTGACTTTTGGCAATGATTTTAAGGTTTAGTTGCAAAAACTCCACATTTGGCGATCAATGACCTATTTTGCCGCAAACAATCATGTTTTTTTACGATGTTTGAAACTATCATCACCAAACACTCAACATTTGGCAGCAAAATTCTATATTATTGCAAAATTAGGGGCTTTTCATGACGACTCCAAAAAATTATTGCTAAAGATATTGTTTTAACAACGATACATTATATGTCACCAGAACCATGACTTTTGGCGACGAATTAAAAAATTGTTGCCAAATGTGGACAAAGGTCAGCATATTCAATAAATAAATGCAAGTAACAATTATTGGGGTGTTGTCCTAATTGATGAGATTGATGAGAAAAGACATTACTTTGGCAATGCTAGTGTCTAATTCAAAGAATCGGAAAAACATTACCATCTTAGCTACAAAGACATCTTGGTTGTAAAAACGGGCATCGAAATATTCAACTTCTACCCAGTCCTTATCACTTTCTCATTAACTTTGATTATGTTACTGTAGATGAGAGTGAGTAAGGAGTTTCCTTTAGCCATGAGTGACTCTTTACCTAGGGACCATGTTCATCTTTCTTTAACTCTCTCTATTGCCTATCGCCCTTCTAATGTTAAACTTACTCTTTCCAATAAAATTAAACACCTTGTAGAAATTACCCATCTTCTTTGTAGAAAACTGTATTTTTTATACTTCTTTACCTTTGCTCAGTCCCTATAATATGTACTCTTATGATCGTTCTTCGACAAGAAGTATAAGGACTATTATCTCTACATATCGCCCAAAGATCATTGAAATCATCCAAAGTTCCCTTCTAGAGTAGTGTGGTTTAAAAGCTACCACCGCATAACAATATATGAAGTTAGAAATTCCTAAGGAACTCATCTCTCTTTAGAGAGAGAAGAATCATACACATCTGCATAGTGGTGCTATTCGCCTTCTTCTCACCCTTTATAGAAGAAAAGGAGTTCCTACAACAGCCAGGATATTTATTTTTGACATTGCTTACACTATGTGCCAAAATGCACTACTTGATACTTTGTTGACATCCTTACCATTGCCCCTAATTTCAATACCAAGTTGGATGATCCCACCTTATTTAAGAGCCTCCAAGTCTAGATCTAGAAAACTAGAGTAGAAGAAGATCCTACAGCCATTATAGCCACTCTTCATCGCCAAATGATCTACAGTTTGCAAAATTATGTTGCGGATTTGAATTTTCCAAATTCTACCTATGATGATTTGCATATAATAGTAGATAGAGCTTATGAACAGAGTACCACATATAAATTTCAAAGCAGTTACCACTATGGAGCTTGAAAAGTTGATGCCTACATAATAGATTACTAATTACCAGAAGGTGTTCCATGCCCATTATCAACATTCATTCTATACCACCACTACTATTTTTACTACCTTAAGAGATAGATCAATGAAATCCATCTACATTAGGCCTAATGAAGATCAACATGGACCCATCACTACATCTGACCCTAGTTTGCTGCTTCAACCAATGTTCTCATATAAAGAAGGTAAAGAAAGAACCTCAATCCATTGCTTCAAACCTAATGGAGAACTTGTATGTATCAGCCATCATCGTGGAAATTTTGTTTGAGATGTAGATCCAACACGACCCAAAATGTAAAATATATCTAAATTATGAATTAGGCAGTGATGATGAGCTTTATGCTCAAAGTAGGAAGAAGAATTCCAGGAGATGAAAGGTTTCAACAATAGAGTATTATTGGCCACAAAGATTTAAAACCTCACTAATACAACAAAACAATTATGGGACCTATGGAGATTTAAGTATTTAACAGTGACCATTTGAAGAATTGCATTAGCTAGCTTCGTGTTATACGTTTTTTACAATATTTTAGTTGCTTAATTTGTCATTTAGTATTAATTTATTGTTAATGTTCTAAGAATTGAATTGGAGTATTGCCTGATGGACCAAACAAGAGAGCTTCAAGATGATGTTCAAAATTGGTTCCAAGCAGGTCTAATTGACTTGCCTCATACATAAATGTGCATATAATTAAACTATTAGAAACAATCAAAAGGAGTCTACTGATTTGGTTATATATAAATGTATACATAATCAAACAATTAGAAATTTAATTTCATATGTTATTTCTTAGACAAAAATGATCCAAACTAGTAATTTTGTTTTATTTATTTCTAATTATTTAACTATATATACAATTTATAAATTTAATATCATCAAATAAAAATATATTCATATTTATATTTTAAAATATTTGAAATAGTAGGGAACACCATATTTTAAATATTTATATTGTTTCCTTGTAGTGTTCTTTGGTTGTCAAGAAAAACCATTGTAATTGACTAATTTGTCTCCTTTCCTTCTCACCGTCTTATTTATATTTGAAAATATTTGAAATAGTAGGGAACACCATATTTTAAATAGTTATATTGTTTCCTTGTAGTGTCCTTTGGATGTCAGGAAAAACCATTCTAATTGACTAATTTGTCTCCTTGCCTTCTCGCCGTCTCTTTCATTGAGGGTCTAAAACAAAGTCAACTTCCCTAAGCATACCAGAGCACCTCTTTCATGGTTATTTCTGATGAGTTTGTAGATTGTCTATTTCGCTTTCATGACACTCCAATTAACATACCGAATTTCCCTTTTTAACATGAAAGCGACAAGAACATTATTACATTGCATGCTCTGCTTCATACCTGGAATGACTAGAGTAGTTCAAAGGATAGTGATCATATGAAATCTTCCATAAAGAGATAAAATATACTTCTCGACAGGTTTTCCTTTTCTTGTATGCATGGTTCATTACATAATAACGATAATACAAAAACCACTAGTTGAAATAAGATCTTCCTAAAATGCAAACTTTGTATAAATGTAGAAAAAATGGCACTTAGCTTTCTTGCAATGTCAATTGTCTTAAAATCCTAACAACGAGTAATGCTTTTATTCCTTTTGGTTTTCAATTAGGGGGTGTTGACATTGATTTATGATGAATCATCCATGTATCAATCTTCCTTATATCTGAATGAAGCAAATTATATTCATTAAAGATCGAATCTTAATTCCAAATAGGCTTTAACCTACTTATTGTCGATAAACTACAAATAATTATATAAATATTAACAAATTTAAACATTTTTAATTAAAAGAGGAGTGTTATATAAATATATAATTTAAGTGTATACTTCAGATATTTTTGAACTATGAATTAAAGAAAAACACAACTATTTGAATTGAATAGTTTAATAAAGAACTATAATTTTTTATCTATGTTCAAGATTTTTTTAATCTTATACTGAAACTAATCTTATACATTTATAGATTACGTTGGTCTTATCATTTTTCCAATTACTGCTTAAGTCTTAATTTTGAAACTACCCTTAATTAGATTTAGTAATTTTAATTTTAATCAATATTCTCACTTTTTACTAAACAAAGCTTTGGATTTCCTTTTGTGAAATTATATTTAATTATATACTATATTCGATTAGTATAGATTAATTTCTTACCTATATCTATTCACATTTACAATGAAAAAAATCATAGATGGTAACGAGATATGGGCCTAAGTCTGGATCTAGCCTCAAAGCCTAATTAGGCCATAGGGTCTAGGATTGAGGTCAGGGGCCCTTGAAATTAATCGGTTCGAGCTCAATCAAACATGATTTAAATATATTTTTATTTTAAAAATTGAAAATAACATCATTTTATTTAAAAATTTTAGGATTAAATTCAGGCTAGACAACTTGAACTCGAGTTCGAATATGACCTGAAATATGAAACTAGAAAAAATTTAGAGTCTAACCCAAAGTTTGGTCAACTCAGGTCGAGTTTGTTGACTTCGAATTGGAATAGATCGAGTAAGATTATTTTGCCAACTTTAGACAAAATTGATACAATACATTCATATTTATAGTAATGAGATTAATTCATATTTTTTAGTAAAAAGAACATATTTAATTTTAACAGTTACATTAAAATATGTATGGCCAAAAATGTATTTTAAACCTTAATGTTTTCACTAAAATTTAAGTTGAATCCTAATGATTGCTGGATTTGATGTAATAATGCAAGATCATGTTAGACATATTCAAAACCATAAAATTCATCATCATTATCTTGGTCACAAAATTCAAAATGAATTGATTTCGCTGTTGGCCTATAGTGTTAGAAGTTCTATCATAAGGATCATTAAATAGGTGAAATACTTTTATATTATTCTTGATTGTACCACATATTTGAGTTATCAAGAACAAATGAGTTTGTTAGTACAATGTGTGAATACGTCAAATAAAAAAAACAAAGGAGTACTTTTTAGAGTTCTTGAAGGTAGATGACACATCTAGATTGGGCCTTTTCAATGAAATATTAAATGCATTTAAATGTCTAAAATGTGAGGGGTCAAGTTTATGACAATGGTTATAATATGAAGGGAAAAAACCAAGGGGTTTAAAAACAATTACTTGAAATAAATTCGAGAGCATATATATGTCATATGCTTGTTATAATCTTAATCTTACTATTAGTGATAAGGCATATTCTTATGTTAAAGCTATTTCATTTTTTGGAGTTGTGCAATGCATATATGCATTATTTTCAAGTTCCCCTAAAAGATGGAAGGTTTTACTTGATAATGTTTTAGGCTTAACCATGAAACCATTGTCTAACACTAGTTGGGAGAGTCGAATAAAAAGTCTTAAAGCTATTAGACTTCAAGCTCCTCAAATAAGAATGGCTTTCATAAAATTATCTAGATCTTGTGATGGTGCCAAGTCAAAGAGTGAAGCAAAAAGTTTGGTTAATGCACTTGAGAGTTTTGAGTTTTTACTTGGTATGGTTATTTGGTATGATATTTTATTCACTATTATCATGGTGAGTAAAAATTTGCAGTTCTAAATCTATATGAATTGATGCTACCATAAAGCAATTAGAAGGTGTGATGGTATTTCTTGAGAAATATAGAGATGAAAGATTTAACTCAAGTATGAATATTGCCAAAAGTCTTACACATGAGATGAATGTAGAGCCTACATTTCCAGCTAGATGTTTTATTATTAGGAAAAGACAATTTGATGAAATTGATCATGATGGAGAAATATAATCAACTAAGGATTCTTTTAGCATTAATTACTTTATAGTTGTTGTGGATATGACAATTTCTTTATTGAAGAACAGATTTGAACAATTAACGAAATTTGAAAATATTTTTGGATTCTTATTCGATTCAAAGAAGTTGAGGTCATTGGATGATAACCAATTAACATAATGTTGACTAATTTCACATCAATTTTTTCTCATGATATTGTGTCGGATGTAAATTTAGATGATCTTTTTCTGAATTAAAAGTGTTGCAAATGACTTTGCCAAATGAGTAAACGTCATCAATTGAAATTTTAAAATTTACTAAAGCTGCAGATTGTTATCTAAATGTTTCAATTACTTATCAAATTTTATTGACTATACCTGTGACTGTAGCATCAACTGAGAGAAGTTTTCCAAAGTTAAAATTATTGAATATACCTGTGATTGTAGTCTCAGTTGAGAGAAGTTTTTCAAAGTTAAAATTATTGAAAACCTACTTAGAGTCATTAATGTCACAAGAAAGGTTGAATGTTTAGCTATTTCGTGTATCTCGAATGATATGTTGGACAATATTGATCCATATAACTTTTTTTTTACATCTAGAAATGCACGAAGAAACTTTTTTCATAAATCATGATCATTTGCTTGTTTGTTTATGCAATTCTCTTAATGTTTTATCGTCTAATATTGTTATTCGATTGCTGCTATTGTTATTTTGTTATTACTGTTCCAATTTTTAGTAATTTTGTTGTTACGACATATGAAAGATATTATTAGCTGATATTATGATCATTTAATATTTTATTGAGTATATGAACTTATAAATTGAGTCACTTATTTATGGATATTAAATTTTAACAAACCAAAAAAAATATGTTTTTAAAGTTTATAGGTTTGTATATTACTAACTTATTGGGCTTTTTTTTCTTTGCCCAGAGCCTATAAAATGTTAAAAATGACCCTGATTGTTGTCTTGTAGCATTCTGTGGTTGTCAAGAAAAACCATTCTAATTAGCTAATTTGTCTCCTTTCCTTCTCACTGTCTCTTTCAATAAGGGTCTAATACAAATTCAACTTCACCGAGCATATCTTGCATGGTTATTTTTGATGACTTTGTAGATTGTCTATCTCGCCCATCATGACACTCCAATTAGCATATTGAATTGCCCTTTTTAACATGAAAGCAACACAAGAACATTCATACATTACTGCTTGGCTTCCTACCTGGAACGACCGAAGTAGTTCAAAGAATAGTGATCATATGCAATCTTCCATAAAGAGATATATTATGCTTCTTGATAGGTTTTACTTTTCTTGTACGCTTTGTTACATAATAATTATAACAATAGTTATAATAATAATATAAAAAAACATTAATCGAAATAGGACCTTCCTAAAATGCAAACTTTGTATAAATGCAGAAAAATTGGCACTTAGCTTCCTTGAAATGTCAACTGTCTTAAAATCCTAACGGCGAGTAATGCTTTTATTCCTTTTAGTTTTCGGTTAGGGGGTTGACATTGATTTACGTTGAATCGTCCATGTACCAATCTTCCTTATATCAGAACGAAGCAATTATATTCATTGAAGATTGAATTTTAATTCTTAATAGGATTTAACCTACCTGCTGTAGATAAACTACAAATAGTTATATAAATATTACCAAATTAAAAATTTTTTAAGTAAAAGAAGAGTGTTATATAAATATATAATTTAAGTGCATTTCAAATATTATTAAACCATGAATTAAATTGTTTAATAAAGAACTATAATTTTCCATCTATCTTTTTTTTCTAATCTTATACTAAAACCAATCTTATGCATTTATAGATTACGTGGTTCTCATCATTTTTCCAATTAATGCTTAAGTCTGAACTTGGTCTATTCAAGCTTAATCAAACTTGATTAAATATATTTTTCTATTTTAAAAATTATAAATGACATCGTTTGTAACATCCTATCACCGATGGGAAGGGTAAGATAGTAATTTGGAACTGGTTAGGAGTGTTTAAAATTGTTTAGCTATGTTCATGCATTCATATATGCACGTGAATAGTGAATTTTGCACATGTA
>JAOSBO010099493.1:0-26559 GCA_027563915.1 Erythroxylum rotundifolium | reverse complement strand
GCTAGGCACCTCCTGTTGGTAAAACAGCTCGTGTGCATGGTAACCAAGCACCTTTGGTGGGAAAAACAGCCCGTTGGGCACTTTCGATGGGAAACACAACACGTTAGTGCCCCTTTCATGGGCAAAACAGCTGGTAAACATAGTCACAGGCACCTTCGGTGGGAAAATAGCCCTTTGGTGCACCTTCGATGGGTAAAAGAGTCCATCGGCATGGTTGTTAGGCACCTTCGGTGGGAAAAACAGCACCTTGGTGCATCTTCAGTGAGCAAAATAACATGTGGGCATGGTCACTAGGCACCATCGTTAGGAGAAACAACCCAATGGGCAGCTGTGATTGGAAGAATAGCACGTTGGCGTATCTTCGGTCGAAAAAACAGCCTGTAGGTATAGTCACTAGGCACCTTCGATCAGAAAAATAGCCCCTTGGGCATCTTCTGTGGGAAAATAGCATGTTGGTGCACCCTTGGTGGGAAAAAGTGTCCATTGACACAGTCGCTACGTGCCTTCGGTGGGGAGAACATTACTTTGGTGCACCTTCGATGGGGAAAGGAGTCCGTTGGCACGGTCGTTAAGAACCTTCGGTGGGAGAAACAGTCTGTTAGTCAACTTTTGTGGGAAAACATGTCGATGCACCTTGGGTGGGCAAAATAGCTCGTGGGCATAGTTGTTAGGCATTTTTGTTGGAAAAACAGCTCAATGGGTGCATACTGTGGTAAAATAGCATGTTGGTGTACTCTTAGTGGGCAAAATAGCCCGTTGGCATGGTAGCTAGTCATCTTCGATTGGAGAAACAACATGTTGGTGCACCTTCAATGTGAAAAATAGCACGTTGGTGCACCTTTGGTGGGAAAACAGCCTATTGGCACGGTCCCTAGGCACTTTCGATCGGAGAAACAACCCGTTGGGAACCTTTGGTGGGAACTACAACACCTTGGTGCACCTTTGATGTCTAAAACAACCTGTCGACACAGTCACTAGGCACCTTGGATCAAAAAATAGACCATTGGGTTTTCATAGGCGAAAAACAACACATTGGTGCACCTTTGATGGGCCAAATAGCCCATTGACATGGTCGCTACGCACTTTTGGTCAGAAAAATAGCATGTTGATGCACCTTCGGTCTGTAAAATAGCTTGTGGGCACAGTTGCCAATGGGCTGTTTCTACGAAAAAAATAGCATGTTAGTGAACCTTCGGTGGGCAAAACAGCCCACTGGAATGGTCGCTGGCCACCTTCGATGGGAAAAACAACACATCAAGCACCTTCGATGTACAAAAAAACTATGCGAAGGATCCCTAGGCAACTTTGGTGTAAAAAAAAACCATAGAGAACATTTGATGTGTAAAATAGTTCGTGGGCATAGTCGCTAGGCACGTTTGGTGGGAGAAATAGCATGTTGGTGCACCTTCGATTGGTATAATAGCCCGTAGGCTTGGTCGCTAGGCACCTTTGGTGGGAAAACAACACATTGAGCACCTTCGACGAGAAAAATAGCACATTGGCGCAACTTCAGTGGGCAAAGCAGCCCGTCGGCATGGTTGTTAGGCACCTTCAGTGGGAAAAACGAATCATTGGTGCTCTTTTGGTAGGCAAAATAGTCTGTCGGCATGGTCCTTAAAAAAATTGAGCACCTTCGATTGGGAAAACAACTCATTGGGCACCTTCCTTGTCAAAAACAACACATTTCTACAGCTTTGATGGTCAAAACTACCAGTCGACACAGTCGCCAACTGGTTTTGTTGTGGGATAAACAACATGTTGGTGATCCTTCGTGGGCAAAACAGCCCGTTGGAATGATGGCTGGACACCTTCGGTGGGAAAAAGAGCACGTTAGTACAGCTTTGCTCAGCAAAACAGCCTATGGGAGCAGTTGCTAGGCATCATCTATAGGAAAACAATCTGTTGGACACCTTTGGTGCAGAAACAGCATGCTGGTGCACCTTCATTGGCCAAAACAGCTCGTGGGTATGGTTGCTAGTCATTTTCAATGGAAGAAACAGCCCGTTGGGTACCTTCGGTCGAAAAAACAACATGTTCGAGAACCTTCGGTGGGCTAAAGATTCCGGTGGGAAAATCAGCACCTTGGTGCACCTTCGGTGTGCGCGATTGCTAGGCACATTTAGTGGGAAAAATAGCACGTTGGGCACCTTCGGCGTGAAACATTAGTGCATGTTTAGTAGGCGAAAGAGTCCATCAACACAGTCACTGGGCACCTTCTGTGGGAAAAACAGCTAGTTGGGCATCTTCGGTGGCAAAAACAGCATGTTGGTGAACCTTAAGAGGGCAAAAAGGCCTGTGGGTACATTCGCTAGGCACTTTCGGTAGGAGAAATAACCCATTGGGCACTTTCTGTGGGAAAAATAGCATGTTGGAGCATCTTCGGCGCGGAAAAGAATCTGTAGGCATGGTTGCTAGGCACCTTCTATGGGCAAAATAGCTCATGTGCACAGTCGCCAGGCACCTTTGGTGGGAAAAATAGCCCGTTGGGCACCTTCGATGGGAAAACAACTTGTTGGTGCACCTTCGGTGGGTAAAACAGCTGGTAAACACAGCCACGGACACCTTCGGTGGGAAAAATAACCCTTTGGTGCACCTTCGATGGGCAAAAAAGTGCATCGCCCTAGTTGTTAGGCACTTTCGGTGGGAAAAATAGCACCTTGGTACATCTTTGGTGGGAAAAATAGCCTGTGGGCATGGTCATTAGGCACCTTCGCTAGTAGAAACAGCCCGTTGGGCAGCTTTGGTAGGAAAAATAGCACGATGGTGCACCTTCTGTGGGCAAAACAGCCCGTGGCCGTAGTCACTAGGCAGCTTCGGTGGGAAAACAACCCTTTGGGCACCTTCTGTGGGAAAACAGCATGTTGGTGCACCCTTCGTAGGAAGAAGTGTCCATTGGCATGGTCGCTAGGCACCTTCGGTAGAGAAAACATCACTTTGGTGCACCTTCAATGGGCAAAGGAATCCGTCAGCACGGTCGTTAAGCACCTTCAATGGGAGAAACAGTCCGTTGGGAAACTTCGGTGGGAAAACAATAGGTCAGTGCACCTTGGGTGGGCAAAACAGCCCCTGGTCACGGTTGCTAGGCATCTTTTGTTGGAAAAATAGCCCAATGCGTGCATGCTGTGGTAAAATAGCATGTTGGAGTACTCTTGGAGGGCAAAATAGGCCATTGACATGGTGGCTAGTCGTCTTCGATTGGAAAAACAACACATTGGTGCACCTTCATTGTGAAAAATAGCACGTTGGTACACCTTCGGTGGGAAAATAGCCTGTTGGCACGGTCGCTAGGCACTTTCGGTGGGAGAAACAACCCATTGGACCTTTGGCGGGAGAAACAACACATTGGTGTACCTTCGGTGTGTAAAACAACCTGTTGACAGTCACTAGGAACCTTCGGTCAAAAAACAGACCATTGGGTACTTTCAGAGGCAAAAATCAGCATATTGGTGCACCTTCGATGGATAAAACAGCCCATTGGCATGGTCGTTAGACACTTTTGGTGAGAAAAATAGCATGTTGATGCACCTTTGGTGTGTAAAATAGCTTGTGGGTGTAGTTGTTAGGCATCATCTGTAGGAAAAATAACCCGTTGGACACCTTCAGTGCAGAAAATAGCACGTTGGTGCACCTTCATTGGCCAAAACAACCCATAGGTACGGTCGCTAGTCATTTTCAATTAGACAAATAGCCTGTTGGGCACCTTCGGTCAGAAAAACAGCATGTTGGAGCAGCTTTGGTGGGCTAAAGAGTTCGGTGGGAAAATCAACACCTTGGTGCACCTTCGGTGCGCGCGATCGCTGGGTACATTCGGTGGGAAAAACAACACGTTGGGCACCTTCGAAGCAAAAAAACAACACGTTGGTACATGTTCCATGTATGAAAGAGTCCATCTGCGGGAAAAATAGCCAGTTGGGCATCTTCGGTGGCAAAAATAGCCCGTTGGTGTGCCTTAGGTGGGCAAAAAGGCTCGTGGTTACATTCACTAGGCACTTTTGGTGGGAGAAATAGCCAATTGGGAACCTTTAATAATAAAAACAACACCTTGCTGCACTTTCGATGGGCAAAACAGTCTTTTAGCGCGGTTGTTAGGCACCTTCGGTGGAAAAAAATAGTACCTTCGTGCAACTTCGATGGGAAAAACAACACCTTGGTGCACCTTCAGTGTGCAAAAAAACCCATCGACACAATCGGTAGGCACATTCGATGCGAAAAACATACTTTTCGACACCTTCAAAGGGAAAAATAGCATGTTGGCGCACCTTCGATGGGCAAAACAGCACATCCCCATGGTCACTAGGCACCTTTGATAAAAAAAATAGCATGTTGGTGCAGCTTTGGTCGACAAAAAAGCCAGTGGGCACGATCGCTAGGCAACTTCTGTAGGAAAAACAACCCGTTGGTGCACCTTCGTTGGTAAAAAAATAGTCACTTTCGGTGGGATAAATAGCCCGTTGGGCATCTTTGGTGGGAAAATAGCATGTTCGTGCAACTTCGGTGGGCAAAAGAGTTCGTTGGCATGGTCGCCAGACACCTTCAGTGGGAAAACATCACCTTAATGCAAGTTTGGATGGTAAAACAGCCCATGGGCACAGCTGCTAGGCACTTTTGATGGGAGAAATAGCCCATTGAGTACCTTCGGTGTGAAAAATAGTACGTTGGTGCATGTTTGGTGGGAAAAAGAGTCCGTCAGCATGGTTGCTAAACACAGTTGTTAGGAAAAAATCACCTTGGAGCATCTTCGATGGGCAAAACAGCCTGTGAGCATGGTCGCTAGCCACCTTCGGTGGGAAAAACAGCGTGTTGGTGCAACTTTGGCAGGAAAATAGCACGTTGGTACACTTTCGGTAGGCAAAAGATTCTGTCGACATGCTCGCTAGGCACTATCTATGGGAAAAACAACCCAGTTGGGTACCTTCAACGGCAAAAATAGTACGTTGGTGCACCTTTGAGGGGCAAAACAACACGTGGGTACGGTCACTAGGCACCTTCTGTGGGAAAGACAGCCTGTTGGCCACCTTTTGTGGGAAAATAGCATGTTGGTGCACCCTTGGTGGGTAAAACAGCCCGTCAACAAGGTCACTAGGAACCTTCGATTGAAAAAACAATACGTTGGTGCACCTTTGGTGGGAAAAACAGCACGTTGGTTCACCTTCGATGAGAAAACAACCTATTGGCACGGTCGCTAGGCACTTTCGATGGGAGAAACAACCCATTGGGTACCTTTGGTGGTAAAAGCAGCACGTTTGTGCACCTTCGGTCAGCAAAACAGCCCATGGGCGCAGTCGTTAGCCATCATCACTAGGAAAAATAGCCTCTTGGACACCTTCGTGTAAAAAACAGCGTGTTGGTGCACCTTTATAGCCCAAAACCGCCCGTGCGTACAGTTGTCAGTCATTTTTAGTGGGAGAAATAGCCAGTTGGGCACCTTCAGTAAAAAGAACAGCATGTTGGAGCACCTTCGGTGGGCTAAAGAGTCCGATGGGAAAATTAGCACCTTTAGTGGGCACGGTCACTAGGCACATTTGGTGGGAAAAACAGCAGGTTGGGCACCTTTGGCGAGAAAAACATCACATTGGTGCACATTAAGCAAAACAACCTGTTGGCATGGTGACTAGGCACTTTAGGTGGGAAAAATGACCCTTTGGTACACATTCGGCATGCAAAATAACCCAGCAGCACGATTGCTAGGGACCTTCGGTGGGAAAAACATCACGTTCGTGAACCTTTGGTTTCCAAAACAGCTAGTGGGCTCGGTCGCTACGCACCTTTGGTGGGAAAAACAGCCTGTTGGGCAACTTAAATCGAAAAATAGCATGTCAGTACACCTTTGATGGGTAAAATACCCCGTCAGCACGATTGCCAGGTATCTTTGATAGGAAAAGTGGCCGTTGGTGCACCTTCGATGAGCAAAATGGCTCGTCAGAACCGTCACTAAGCACCTTTGGTAGGGAAAGCACCCTACCGGCACGGTCACCAGGCATCTTCAATGGTAAAAACAGCAAGTTGGTACAACTTAGGTGAGCAAACAGCCTCTCGACATGATTTCTAGGCACCTTCGGAGGGAAAAATAGCCTATTGGTACACCTTCGGTTGGAAAAACGATCCGTGGGCATGGTCACTGAGCAACTTTTATGGGAAAATAGCTTGTTGGGCACCTTCGATGGGAAAATAGCACTTTGGTGCACCTAACAGTCCATCAGCACGGTTGCTATGCAGCTTTGGTGGGAAAAACTGCACATTGATGCACCTTCGGTGGGCAACAGAACACTGTAGCATTGTTAGTAGAACCTTGAGTGGGAAAAACAGGACATTGGTGCACCTTCAGTACACAAAATAGCCCGCCTGCACAATTGCTAGGCACTTTTGCTGAGAAGAACAACACATTTGACACCTTCAGTGGGCAAAATAGCACGTTCGATACCTTTGATGGGAAAAACAGCCCATTGGCACATATACAGTGGGCAAAACATCCCATTGCCACAGTTGCTAGGCACCTTTGGTGGGAAAAACAACACAATGGTGCACTTTCAGTGGGCAAACATAGCACGCCAGCATGGTCGCAAGGCGCCTTCGGTGGGAAAAACAACCCGATGATCACCTTAGGTGGGAAACACAACACGTTGGTTCACGTTTGGTGGGCAAAATAGTACAGTGGGAAAAAAGACCCTTTCGTGCACCTTCGATGGGCAAAACAGATCGATAGCACAGTCGTTAAGCACCTTCCGCTGGAAAAAAAGAACGTTGATGCACCTTCGGTTGGCAAAAGAGCTCATGGGAACGGTCACTAGGCACCTTTGGTGGAAAAAATAGCCCGTTTGGCCACTTCGTTGTGAAAAACAACACATTGGTGCCTCTATGGTGGACAAAATAGCCTATTGGCGTGGTCGCTAGGTATCTTCGATGGTAAAAGCAAAAACAGCTTATCGACACGGTCGCTAGGCACCTTCGATGAGAAGACAGCCCACTGTTACACCGTTGGTGTGCAAAACATCCCATTCGCACGGTTGCTAATCACCTTAGGTGAGAAAAACAGCATGTTCGTGCACCTTCGGTGGGCAAATCAACCCAAGAGGACGGTCCTTAGGCACCATCAGTGGGAAAATAGCCCGTTGAGCACCTTCTATATGCAAAACAATCTGTGGAAAAAGAGGCACCGTTAGTGGGAAAAATAGCGCATTGAGCACCTTTGATGCTTAAAAAAATATGTGGGCATTATCGCTAGGCACCTCTGGTAGGAAAAATGGTCCGTTGAGCATCTTCGATGGGAAAAATAGCACGTTGGTGCACCTTCAGTGGGCAAAACAGCCCATTGGCATGGTCACTAGGCACTTTCGGTGTGAAAAACAACCCGTTGGTGCACCTTCGGTACGGTCACTAGGCACCTTCGGTATGGTCACTATGGACCTTCAATGGGGAAAACAGTATGTTGGTGCACCTTAGATTGGCAAAATAGCCTGTGAGTATAGTTGCTAAGCACCTTTGGTGGGAAAAAGAGCCCATTGGGCACCTTTGATGGGAAAAACAGCACGTTGGTGCACCTTTAGTGGGCAAAACAACCCGTGGGCAACTTTCGTGGGCAAAACAGCTTGTTGCTCACCTTCGGTGGGAAAAACTGCACGTCGGTACACCTTCTGTGAGCAAAACAGTCTGGTGTGAAAAATGGCATGGTGGTGCACCTTTGGTGGACAAAGCAGCCCGTCGACACAATCGGTAGGCACCTTTGGTGGGAAAAAAGCATGTTGGTGCACCTTCGTTTGGCAAAATAGCACGTAGGAATGGTTGTTTGACACCTTCGACACTAAAAACAGCCTGTTGAGCACCTTAGATATGCAAATCAGCCAATTGGCACAGTTGCTACTCACCTTCGGTAGGAAAAACAGACCGTCAACGTGCTTGTTAGACATCTTTGTTGGGAAAAATAGGCAGTTGATCAGTTTCAATGGGAAAAACAATAGGTTGGTGCACCTTCAATGGGCAAAATAGCCCGTGGGCATGGTTTTTAGGCACCTTTGATGAGAAAAATAGCCTATTGGGCACCTTCGATGAGAAAAACAACATGTTGTTGCACCTTTAGTGGGAAGAATAGCACGTTGGCATGGTTGCTAGGCACCTTCGGTGGGAAAAATGACCCGTTGGTGCACCTTCGGTGTGGAAAACAGTCTGTGGCTACAGTCGCTAGCCACCTTCTATGAGCAAAACAGCTTTTCAAAACTGTTGCTAGGCACCTTTGGTGGGTAAAGCGACTCGTTGAGCACCTCTGATGCACAAAACAGTTCGTGGCCAGGGTCATTAGGCACCTTTGGTGGGAAAAATAGTACGTTGAGCACCTTCGATAAGGAAAACGGTCACTAGGCACGTTTGATGGGAAAAATGGCCAATTGGTGCACCTTCCGTGTGAAAAACAGACCTTCTCCACGGTTGCTAGGGACCTTCAGTGAAATAAGCAGCACGTTGGTACACCTTCGGTTTGCAAAACAACCCATAGGCATGGTCGCTAAGCACCTTTGGTGGGAAAAATAGCCCATTGGGCACCATCGATAGGAAAAATAGCATGTTGGTGCGCCCGCGGTAGGTAAAATAGCACGTCGGCATGGTCGCTAAGCATCTTTTGTGGGAAAAATGGCCCATTGGTGCACCTTCAGTGTGCAAAACAACCCATCGGCATGATCGCTAAGCATCTTTGGTTGGAAAAAAGGCCTGTTGGGAACCTCAAAGGGAAAACAACACTTTGGTGCACCTTCGATGTTTTAAATACCCTGTCAGTACACAGTCGTCAGGCTCCTTCGATGGGAAAAACGACCCGTTGGTGCGCCCTCGGTATGAAAAAGATCCCGTCGGTGAGGTCACTAGCCACCTTTGGTAGGAAAAATAGCATGTTGCTGCACCTTTGGCTGACAAAACAACCAGTGGGCACGGTCCCTAGGCACCTTTGTTAGGAAAAGTAACCCGTTGGGCACCTCTCATGGGAGAAACAACACATTAGGGCTCCTTTGATGGGTAAAATAGACGATTGACACAGTCGCTAGGCACTTTCAGTGTGAAAAAGGCCCATTGGTGCACCTTCAATGGGAAAAACTGTTTGTCGGCATAGTCGCTAGGCAAATTCGATGGGAAAAATAGCACCTTAGTGCACCTTCGATTTGTAAAACAACCCATGGGAACACCGACTAGGCACCTTTGATTGGCAAAACAACTCGTTGGGCACCTTCAGTGTGAAAAATAGCAAGTTGGTGGACCTTTGATGGGCAAAACTGCCTGTCGGCATAGTCGCCAAGCATCTTCAATGGAAAAAATAGCTAGTTGCTATCGGTGAGCAAACAGCCCATCGGCACAATTGCTAGGCACCTTTGATGGGCAAAACAACCCATCAGTACAGTTGTTAGGCACCTTTGGTGGGAAAAACAGCCCATGGGAATGGTCGCTAGGCACCATTGGTAGGAAAAATAGCCCGTCAAGCACCTGCGATGTGCAAAACAGTTCGTGGGCAGGGTCGCTAGGCACCTTCGGTGGGAACAACAGCATGTTGAGCACCTTCGATGTACAAAATAGTCTATAGGAACGGTTGTTAGCCATGTTCAGTTGGAAAAATAGCACGTTAGTGAAACTTTGGTTTGCAAAACAACAAGTGGGCACGATCGCTAAGCACCTTTCGTGGGAAAAACAGCTTGTTAGGCACCTTCGATCAGAAAATAGCACGTTGGTGCACCTTCGATGGGTAAAATACCTATTGACACGGTCACATGGTACCTTCGTTGGGAAAAATGACCTGTTTGTGCACCTTCGATGAGCTAAACAACCCGTCAGAGCGATCGCTAAGCAACTTTGGTGGCCAAAACAACCTTTCAACGCGATCACCAAGCATCTTCGATGGTAAAAACAGCAAGTTGGTGTAACTTCGGTGAGCAAACAGCCCGTCGGCACAGTCGCTAGGCACCTTCGGTGGGAAAAACAACACATTGCTACACCTTTGGTTGGCAAAACATCGCTAAGCAACTTTCGTGGAAAAAATGGCCAATTGGGCACCTTCGATGGGAAAAACAGCATTTCGATACACCTAATAGCCTGTCGGCATGGTCTCCATGCACCTTCAGTGGGAAAAACAACACATTGATGCACCTTCAGTTGGCAAAATAGCACTATAGCACTGTCGCTAGAACCTTCAATGGGGAAAACAGGAAGTTGGTTCACCTTCCACTGGCATAATAACCCATGGGCATGGTCGCTAAGTACCTAAGGGGGAAAAACAGTCTATTGAGCACCTTCGATGGGAAAAACAACACGTTGGTGCACCTTCGGTAGGTAAAATAGCCTGTCGGCACAGTCGCTAGGCACGTTTGGTGGGAAAAATGGGCCATTGGTGCACGTTCGGTGCGAAAAACAAACCATCGCCATGGTTGCTAAAGATCTTTGGCGAAATAAACAGCATGTTGGTGCACCTTCAGTTTGCAAAAACAGGTCGTAGGCATGGTCGCTAAGCACCTTTGGTGGGAAAAATAGCCCATTGGGCACCATCGTTGGGAAAAATAGCATGTTGGTGTGCCTGCGGTAGGCAAAACAACACTTTGCTATAGTCGCTAGGCATCTTTTGTGGGAAAAATGGCCCGTTGGTGCACCTTTGGTGTGCAAAACAATCTGCAAGCATGATCGCCAAGCACCTTTGGTTGGAAAAACAGCCTGTTGGGCACCTTCGAAGGGAAAACAACACGTTGGTGCACCTTCAGTGTGTAAAATACCCTGTCAGCATGGTCGCTAGGCTCCTTTGGTGAGAAAAATGACCTATTGGTGCTCCTTTGGTGAGCAAAACAGCTCATCGCAACGGTTTCCAAGCATTTTTGGTAGGCAAAATAGCATATCGGCATGGTCGCCAGGAATCTTCGATGGTCAAAACAACAAGTTGGTGCAACTTCGGTGAGCACAAAGTCAGTCGACACAATGACTACGCACATTTGATGGGAAAAACGACCCATTGGTGCACCTTCGGTATGGAAAACATCCCGTTGGTGCGGTCGCTAGCCATCTTTGGTAGGAAAAATAACACGTTGGTGCACCTTCGGCTGATAAAACAACCAATGGGCACGGTCCCTAGGCACCTTTGTTGGGAAAAACAGCTCATTGGGCACCTTCCATGCAAAAAATAGCACGTTAGTGCTCCTTTGATGGGCAAAACATATGATTGGAACGGTCGCTAGGCAATTTCGGTGTGAAAAAGACCCATTGGTGCGCCTTCGATGGGAAAAACTATCCATCAGCATGGTCGGTAGGAAAATTCAATGGGAAAAACAGCATCTTAGTGCACCTTCGATTTGCAAAACAACCTATGGGAACACTCGCTAGGCACCTTCAATTGGAAAAATAGCTCGTTGGGCACCTTCAGTGTGAAAAATAGCACGTTGGTGGACCTTTTGTGGGCAAAACTACCTGTTGGCATAGGTGCCAAGCATCTTCAATGTTAAAAATAGCAAGTTGTTGTCGGTGAGCAACCAGCCTGTCGGCACAGTTGCTAGGCACCTCTGATGGGCAAAACAGCCCATCAGTACAGTTGTTAGGCACCTTCGATGACAAAAACAGCTCGTGGGAAAGGTCACTAGGCACCTTTGGCAGGAAAAATAGCTCGTCAAGCACTTGCGATGTGCAAAACAGTTCGTGGACAGGGTCGCTAGGCACCTTCGATGGGAAAAACAACACGTTGAGCACCTTCGATGTACAAAATAGTCTATGGGAATAGTTGTTAGGCATGTTCTGTCATAGAAGTAGCACACTGGTGCAAGTTCGATTGGCATGACAGTCCATGGGCATGGTCGCTAGGCACCTTCCGTGGGAAAAATAGCCCATTGAGCACCTTTAATAGGAAAAATAGCACGTTAATGAACTTTCGGTGGGCAAAACAGCTAGTCGGTACTGTCGCTAGGCATGTTTGGTGGGAGAAATGGCCCGTTGGTGCACCTTCGGCGTGCAAAGCAGCACGTCAGCATGGTCTCTAGGGACCTTCGGTTGGAAAAATAGCACGTTGAGCCTTCGATTTGCAAAATAGCCCGTGGGCAAGCTTGCCAAGCACCTTTGGTGGGAAAAATAGCCTGTTGGGCACCTTCGATGGGAAAAACAGCTCATTGGTGCACCTTCGGCGCATAAAACAGCCCACCGACACGGTCGCTAGGCATCTTAGGTAGGGAAAATGACCCTTTGGTGCACCTTCGACGTGCCAAATAGTCCATCAGCACGGTCGCTAATGATTTTTTATGGGAAATATAGCACATTGGTGACCTTCAATTTGCAAAACAGCCAATGGGCACGGTCGTTAAGCACCTTCTGTGGGAAAAACAGCCCGTTACGCACCTTCAATCAAAAAATAGCATGTTGGTCCATCTTCGATGCGTAAAATACCTTGTCGGCACGGTCACAAGGCGCCTTCGGTGGGAAAAATGGCCTATTGGCGCACCTTCGGTGAGCAAAACAACCCGTTAGAACAATCGCTAAGCACCTTTGGTGTGTAAAACAACCTATTGATGCGATCACCAAGCATCTTCAATGGTAAAAACCGCAAGTTGGTGCAACTTACGTGAGCAAATAGCCCATCGGCACAGTCGCTCGGCACCTTCAGTGGGAAAAACGACCTATTGGAGCACCTTTAGTGTGCAAAACAACCCATCGGCACGGTCTCTAGGCACCTTTGGTGGGAAAAACAACACGTTGGTACACCTTTGGTTGGCAAAACAACCCATGGGCATGGCGGCTAAGCAACTTTTGTGGAAAAAATAGCATGTTGGGCACCTTCGATGGGAAAAATAGCATTTCGGTGCACCTAACGGCCCATCGGCACGGTCGCAATGCGCCTTCTGTGGGAAAAACAACACATTGATGCACCTTCAGTGGGCAAAATAACACTATAGTACTATTGCTAGAGCCTTCAGTGGGAAAAACAGGATGTTGGTGCACCTTCAGTAGGCAAAACAGCTTGCCCGTACAATTGCTAGGCAACTTTGGTGAGAAGACCAGCACATTTGGCACGTTTAGTGGGAAAAATAGCACGTCGACAAAATTGCATGTTCGGCACCTTCGAAGGGAAAAACAGGCCACTGGCACATATACGGTGGGCAAAACATCCCATTACCGCAGTTGCTAGGCACCTTCGGTGGGAAAAATAGCATGTTGGTGTACCTCCAATGGGCAAAATAGCCTACAGGCGTTTCAGTAGGCACCTTCAGTGGGAAAAATAGCCCATTGATCACCTTCGGTGGGAAAAATAGCACGTTGGTGTACGTTCGGTGGGCAAAATAGTACGGTGCAAAAAATGTCCCATTGGTGCCCCTTTAATAGGCAAAAGAGGTCGATGGCACCGTCCTTAGGCACCTTCGATAGGAAAAATAGCATATTGGTCAACTTTGGTTGGCAAGAGGGCTCGTGGCAACAGTTGCTAGACACCTATGGTGGCAAAAATAGCCCATTTGGTAACTTAGTTATGAAAAATAGCACATTGGTGCACCTTTCGGGGGTAAAATAGCCTGTCGGCACGATCGCTAGGCATCTTCGATGGTAAAAAAAGCAAGTTGGTGCGACTTCAGCAAGCAAAACAGCTCATTGACACGGTTGCAAGGCACCTTCCATAGGAAAAACAACCTGTTGGTGCATCTTCAGTGTGCAAAATAACCTATCGGCATGGTTGCTAGGCACCTTCAGTAGGAAAAACAGCATGTTGATGCACCTTCTATGGGCAAACCAGCCTGTTAGAATGGTCCCTAGGCACCTTCTATGGGAAAAACAACCCATTGAGCACCTTTGATGTGGAAAACAGTCCGTGAGCAAGGAGGCACTGTTAGTGGGGAAAACAGCCCGTTGAGTAACTTTGATGTGCAAAACAATCCGTAGGCATTGTCGCTAGGCACCTTCGGTAGGAAAAATAGCCCATCGAGCACCTTTGATGGGAAAAACAACATGTTGGTGCACCTTTAGTGGGCAAAACAGCCCATCGGCACGGTTACCAGGCACTTTCGATGTGAAAAATGGCCCGTTGGTGCACCTTTGGTATAGTTACGAGGCACCTTTAGTACAGTCACTAGGCACCATCGATGGGGAAAAAAGCACGATTATGCACCTTTGATTGGTAAAATAGCCCGTGAACATAGTCGCTAAGCACCTTTTGTGGGAAAAAGAGCCCGTTGGGCACCTTCAATGGGTAAAACAGCACGTTGGTGCACCTTCAGTGGGCAAAACAACCCGTGGGCATGATCACTAGGCACCTTCGGTGGGAAAAAACAACTCGCTGCTCACCTTCGGTGGGAAAAATAGCACGTTGGTGCACCTTCTATAGGGAAAACAATCTAGTGGGAAAAATGGCCCATTGGTGCAGCTTTGGTGGTCAAAACAGCACGTCAACACGGTCAGAAGGCACCTTTGGTAGGAAAAACCACAAGTTGGCGCACCTACAGTTAGCAAAACAGCCCGTGGGAACGGCTGTTTGACACCTTCATTAGGAAAAACAATCCATTGACTACCTTCAATGTGCAAAACAGCCTGTTGGCACAGTTGCTATGCATCTTTGATGGAAAAACAGCTCATCGGCATGGTCTCTAGGCATCTTTGTTGGGAAAAATAGGCCGTTGATCAACTTTGGTGGTAAAAATAACACGTTGGTAGACCTTCGGTGGGTAAAACAGCTTGTGGGCATGGTCGCTAGGCACCTTCAGTGAGAAAAATAGCCCATTGGACACCATCGATGAGAAAAACAGCACATTGGTGCAGCTTCAGTGGGAAAAATAGCACGTTGGCATGGTCATTAGACACCTTCAGTGGGAAAAACAGCTAGTTAGTGCACCTTCAGTATGCAAAATAGCCTGTAGGCACGATTGCTAGGCATCTTCATTAGGAAAAACAACATGTTGGTGCACCTTTTGTTGAAAAAATAGCTCGTGGGGATGGTCGCTAAGACTCTTTGGTGGCAAAAATAGCCCGTTGGGCACCTTTGGTAGGAAAAACAGCACGTTGTTGTTCTCTGAGTGGGTAAAACAGCAGTTGGCACGGTCGCTAGGCATCTTCGATGGCAAAATCAGCACCTTAGGTGCGAGAAACAGCAAGATCAGCAGCTTCGGCTCGTTGGCACTGGTCGTTGGGCACCGTTGGTGGGAAAACCAACACATTGAGCACCTTCGATGTGCAAAATGGCCCGTCGGCACAATCGCTCAGCACCTTCGGTGGGAAAAATAGCTCGACAGTGTGGTCACTAGGCCTTTTGTGGGAAAAACAACCCATTGATCACCTTCAGCAGGAAAAATAGCCCGATGGGAAAAACGGCCCATAGGAAAAACAGCCCGGTGAGCAAAACACCACGTTGGTGCACCTTCGGTGGGCAAAACAGCCCATCGGCACAATCACTAGTCACCTTGGGTGGGAAAAAGACCCGTTGGTGCACCTTCAGTGTGCAAAATAGTTTGTTAGCATGGTCACTAGGTACCGTTGGTAGGAAAAACAACATATGGCACCTTCAGTTGACAAAACAGGTCGTGAGCATGACTGCTAAGCAACTTTTGTAGGAAAAACAGCCCATTGGGCACCTTTGATGGGAAAAACAACACATTGGTTCACCTTCGATGAGAAAAATAGCCTGTCGGTTTGGTCGCTAGGCACTTCAGTAGGAAAAACAACATGTTAGTGCTCCTTCGATGGGCAAAAGTACACTGTGGAAGGGTCGCTAGGAACTTCGGTGGGAAAAATAGCATGATCGGTGCCTTCGGTGGACAAAACAGCACATGGGCAAAGTCGCTACGCACTCCGGCTGGGAAAAGTAGCCCATTGGTGCATCTGCGGTGGGCAAGATAGCACATTGACACGATTGCTAGACACCTTTGGTGGGAAACACAGCATGTTGGTGTGCCTTTAGTGGGAAAAACATCCCATCGGCATGGTCACCAAACACCTTCAGTGGGAAAAACGACTCATTGATCACCTTTAGTGTGAAAAATAGCAAGTTGATCCACCTTCGGTGGGCAAAACAGCCCATTAGCACGGTTGCTAGACATCTTCGATGGGAGAAACGACCCATTGGTGCATCTTTGGTGTGCAAAACAACCTGTTGGCACATTTGCTAGGCAGCTTCAGAGGGAAAAACATCACAATCATGCACCTTCGATATCCAAAATAGCCCATCGGCATGGTCGCTAGGTACCTTCGGTGGGAAAAATGACCCGTTGGTGCACCTTCGGTGTGCAAAACAACCCGTCGGCACGATCGCTAAGCACCTTTGGTTGGGAAAACAGCACGTTGGTGCAAGATACCGTCGGTGGGTAAACAAAGCCCACGGGCATAGTAGCAAGGCACCTTCGGTGGGAAAAACAACCCGTTGATCACCTTCGATAGGAAAAACAACACGTTGGTGCAACTTTGGTGGGCAAAATAGTACGGTGGGAAAAACGACCTGTTGGTGCACCTTCGATAGGCAAAACAGATCAACGACACAATCGTTAGGCACCTTTGGTAGGAAAAAAACACGTTGGTGCATCTTTGGTTGGCAAAAGAGCTCATGGGAACAGTCACTAGGCTTTGTCGGTGGGAAAAATAGCCCGTTTGGCACCTTCATTGTGAAAAACAACACATTTGTGCACCTATGGTGGGCAAAATAGGTTGACGGCATGGTCGCTAGGCATCTTCGATGGTAAACACAGAAAGTTAGTGCAACTTCGATAGGCAAAATAGCTCATCGACATGGTCGCTTGGCACCTTCGATTGGAAAACAACCCGTTGGTGCACCTTCGGTGTGCAAAATAGCCCATTCGCACGGTTGCTAAGCGCTTTAGGTGGGAAAAATAACATGCACATGCACCTTCGATGGGCAAACCAGCCCGTGGGAATAGTCCCTTGGCACCTTTGGTGGGAAAAATAGCTCATTGAGCATCTTCAATGTGCAAAATAGTCTGTGGGCAAGGAGGCATCGACGGTGGGAGAAACAGCCCGTTGAGCACCTTTGATGTGCAAAACAATTCGGGGGCATTCTCGCTTGGCACCTTCGGTAGGAAAAACAACCCGTTAAGCATCTTTGATAGGAAAAACAACATGTTGGTACACCTTCAGTGGGCAAAATAGCCCATCAATACGGTCACTGGGCACTTTCGGTGTGAAAAATTACCCGTTGGTGCACCTTTGATATGGTCACTAGGCACCTTTAGTAGGGAAAACAATATGTTGGTGCACCTTGGATTGGCAAGATAGCCCATGAGCATAGTTGCTAAGCAACTTTTGTGGGAAAAAGACCCCATTGGGCACCTTCGATGGGAAAACTAGCATGTTGGTGCACCTTTAGTAGACAAAAGAGCCTATGGGCATGGTCACTAGGCAACTTCCATGGGAAAAATCGCTCCTTGCTGGCCTTCAGTGGGAAAAACTGCATATTGGTGCACCTTCTGTGGGTAAAACAGTCCGGTGGAAAAAATGGCCTATTGGTGCACCTTTGGTAGGCAGCTTTGGTGGGATAAAAAGCATGTTGGTGCACCTTCGCCTGGCAAAACAGCGCGTGAGAACGATTTTTTGACACCTTCAGTGGGAAAAACAGCCCATTGAGCACCTTCTATGTACAAAACAGCCCATTGACACAGTCGCTAGGCAACTTTGGAGGGAAAAATAGCCCGTCGGTAAGGTCGCTAGGCACCTTCGTTGGGAAAAATAGGCCGTTGATCAGCTTTGGTGGGAAAAACAACACGTTGGTGTACCTTTGATGGGCAAAACAAACCATGGGCATGGTCATTGGGCACCTTTGATGAGAAAAATAGCCCATTGGCCACCTTCAATGAGAAAAACAACACGTTGGTGCACCTTCAGTGGGAATAATAGCACGTTGGCATGGTCACCAGGCACCTTTGGTAGGAAAAACGACCCATTGGTGCACCTTCTATGTGGAAAATAGTCTGTGGGTACAGTCACTAGCCCCTTCGGTGGGCAAAACAGCCTGTTGGCACTGTTGCTAGGCACCTTCGATGGGTAAAATAGCTCGTTGAGCAACTTTGATACATAAAACAGTCCATGGGTAGGGTCGTTAGGCACCTTTGGTGGGGAAAATAGCACGTTGAGCACCTTCAATATTGAAAACGGTCTGTGGGAACAGTCCCTAGGCACATTCGGTGGGAGAAATAGCACGTCAGTGCACCATACACTGGCATAACAACTTGTGGGCATGGTCACTAAGCACCTTTGGTGGGAAAAACAGTCTGTTGAGCACCTTCGATACGAAAAACAGCACATTGGTGCACCTTCGGTAGGAAAAATAACCTGTCGACACGATTGCTAGGCACGTTCAATGGGAAAAACTGCCCATTGGTGCACCTTCGGTGTGAAAAATAGACCGTCGGCACAGTTGCTAGGGACCTTCAGTGGAAAAAATAGCACGCTGGTGCACCTTTGGTTTGCAAAACAGCCCGTGGGCATGATCGCTAAGCACCTTTGGTGGGAAAAATAGCCCGGTTGGCACCATCAGTGGGAAAAATTGCATGTCGGTGTGCCTTTGGTAGGTAAAACAGTCTGTCAGCACAGTCGCTAGGCACCTTTGGTGGGAAAAATGGCCTGTTGGTGCACCTTTGGTGTGCAAAACAACCCGTTGGCACAATCGGTAAGCACCTTTCATAGGAAAAACAGCCTGTTGGGCACCTTTGAAGGGAAAACAACACGTTGCTGCACCTTTCATATGTAAAATACCCCATCAGCATGGTCGCTAGGCACCTTTGGTGGGAAAAACGGCCCATTGGTGCTCCTTTGGTGAGCAAAACAACTCGTTAAAATGGTTTCCAAGCACCTTTGGTGGGCAAAACAGCCTATCGGCACGGTCACCAGGAATCTTTGATGGTAAAAACAATAGGTTGGTACAACTTCGATGAGCAAATAGTTAGTCGACACAATTGTTGGGCACCTTCGATGGGAAAACGACCAATTGGTGCATCTTTTGTGTGGAAAACTTCTAGTTGGTGCGGTCATTAGCCACTTTTGGTGGGAAAAATACCACATTGGTGAACCTTCGATTGACAAAACAACCTGTGGGCATGGTCCTTAGGCACCTTTGTTGGGAAAAACAGCCCGTTGGGCACCTTCCATGGGAAAAATAGCACGTTGGTGCTCCTTCGATGGGCAAAACAGCCGATTGGCACAGTCATTAGGAACTTTCGGTGCTAAAAAGGCCCATTGGTGCACCTTCGATGGGAAAAACTGTCCGTCGACATGGTCGCTAGGCAAATTCCATAGGAAAAACAGCATCTTAGTGCACCTTCAATTTGCAAAACAACCCATGGGAACACTCACTAGACATCTTCAATTGGCAAAATAGCCCGTTGGGCACCTTCAGTGCGAAAAATAGCAAGTTGGTGAACCTTTGGTGGGAAAAACAGCCTGTCAACATAGTCGTCAGGCATCTTCAATGGTAAAAATAGCAAGTTTTTGCAACTTCAGCGAGCAAACAGCCCGTTGGCACGGTTGCTAGGCACCTTCAATGGGCAAAACAACCCATCGGTACAGTCGCTAGGCACCTTCGGTGGGTAAAATAGTCGGTGGGAATGGTCGCTAGGAACCTTTCGTGGGAAAAACAACCTGTTGAGCACCTGCGATGTGTGAAAAATAGTTCATGGCAAGGTCGCTGGGCACCTTTGGTGGGAAAAATAGCATGTTGAGCACCTTCAATGTAGAAAATAGTCTATGGGAATGATCGCGAGGCATGTTCGGTTAGAGAAACAGCACGTTGGTGCACCTTTGATTGGCATGACAGTCTGTGGGCATGGTTGCTAGGCACCTTCTATGGGAAAAATAGCTCGTTGAACACCTTTGATGGGAAAAATAGCACGTTAATGCAACTTTGGCGAGCAAAATAGCTCATTGATACAGTCGCTAGGCACGTTCGGTGGGAGAAACGACCTATTGGTGCACCTTCGGTGTGCAAAACAACACGTCGACATGGTCTCTAGGGTCCATTGGTGGGAAAAACAACACGTTGTTGAACCTTCAGTTTGCAAAATAACCCATGGGCAAGGTTGCTAAGCACCTTTGGTGGGAAAAATAGCCCGTTGGGGACCATCGACGGGAAAAATAGCACGTTGGTGGACCTTCGGTTGGTAAAACAACCCGTTAGCACGGTCGCTAGGCACCTTAGGTGGGGAAAACGACCCTTTGGTGCACCTTCAGCGTGCAAAACAACCTATCTATACAGTCACCAGGCATCTTTGTTGGTATAAACAATAAGTTGGTGCAACTTCGGTGAGCAAACAACCCATCGGCACAGTCGCTAGGTACCTTCGATTAGAAAAATGACCTGTTTATGCACCTTTAGCATGCAAACCAGCCCGTCGGCACGGTCACTAGTCACCTTCAGTGGGAAAAACAACATGTTGGTACACCTTTGGTTGTCGAAACGGCCCATAGGCAAGGTCACTAAGTAACTTTTGTGGAAAAAACTGCCTGTTGGGCACCTTCGATGGGAAAAACAACACATTGATGCACCTTCGGTGGGCAAAATAGCACTATAGCACTGTCGCTAGAACCTTTAGTGGGACAAACAGGATGTTGGTGCACCTTTAGTAGGAAAAACAGCCCACCAGCACGATCTCTAGGCAACTTCGGTTAGAAGAATAACACATTCGGCACCTTCAGTGGGCAAAACAGCACGTTCGGTACCTTCGATAGGAAAAACAACCCATTGGCGCATATACAGTGGGCAAAACATCCCATTGCCGTAGTTTCTAAGAACCTTAAGTGGGAAAAACAGCACCTTTAGTGGGCAAAATAGCCTGCGGGCATCTCAATAGGCACCTTCAATGGGAAAAATAGTCCATTAATCACCTTCGGTGGGGAAAATAGCATGATGATGCACCTTTGGTGGATAAAATAGTACAGTGGGAAAAACGTCCCGTTGGTGCCCCTTTGATGGGCAAAAGAGGTCGATAGCATAGTTGCTAGGCAGCTTCGATAGGAAAAAGAGCACATTGGTGCACCTTCGGTTAGCAAAAGGGCTCATGGGAACGGTTGCTAAGCACCTTCAGTGGGAAAAATAGCCCGTTTGGCATCATGGTTGTGCAGAACAACACATTGGTACACCTTTTGTGGGCAAAATAGCCTATCGGGACGGTCGCTAGGCATCGTCATTAGTAAAAATAGCAAGTTGGTGCGACTTTGGCGGGCAAAACAGCTCATCAACACCGTCGCTAGGCACCTTCAATGGGAAAAACAACCCGTTGGTACACCTTTGGTGTGCAAAACAACCATTCAACATGGTTGCTAGGCACCTTTGATAGGAAAAACAACATGCTGATGCACCTTCTATGGGCAAACTAGCTAGTGGGAACGGTCCTTAGGCACCTTCAATGGGAAAAACAACCCATTGAGCACCTTTGATGTGCAAAATAGTCCATGGGCAAAGAGGCACCATCAATGGGAAAAATAGCCCGTTAAGCACCTTTTATGTGCAAAACAATCTGTGGGCATTATCGTTAGGCATCTTCGGTAGGAGAAATAGCCCGTTGAGCAACTTCGATGGAAAAAACAGCACGTTGGTGCACCTTCAGTAGGTAAAACAACCCATTGGCACAGTCACTAGGCACTTTCGATGTGAAAAATGACCCATTGGTACGGTCATTAAGCACCTTCAGTACTGTCACTAGGCACCATCGGTGGGGAAAACAACATGTTGGTGCACCTTTGATTGGTAAAATAGCACGTGAGCATAGTTGCTAAGCATTTTTGGTGGGAAAAAGAGCCCGTTGGGCTCCTTCGATGGGTAAAACAACATGTTAGTGCACCTTCAGTGTGCAAAACAACTCCTAGGCATGGTCACTAGGCACCTTCAGTGGGAAAAAATAGCTCATTGCTCACCTTCGGTGGGAAAAGCAGTACGTTGGTGCACCTTTTGTGGGGAAAACAGTCTGGTGGGAAAAATGGCCCATTGGTACACCTTTGATGGGCAAAACAGCTCGTCAACACAGTCGGTAGGCACCTTTGGTAGGAAAAATCGCATGTTGATTCACCTTAGGTTGGCAAAACAGCCCGTGGGAACGGTTATTTGACACCTTCGTTAGGAAAAACAACTCATTGAGCACTTTCGATGTGCAAAACAGCCCGTTGGCATAGTCATTAGGCACCTTCGTTGGGAAAAATAGGTCGTTGATCAACTTCGGTGGAAAAAATAGCACGTTGGTGGACCTTCAATAGGAAAAATAGGTCGTGGGCATGGTCGCTAGGCACCTTTGGTTGGAAACATAGCCCACTGGGCACCATCGATGAGAAAAACAGCACGTTGCTGCAGCTTTAGTGGGAAAAATAACACGTTGGCACGGTCGCTAGACACCTTCGGTGGAAAAAACAGCTAGTTAGTGCTCCTTCAGTGAGCAAAATAGCCCATAGACACGATTGCTAGGCATCTTTGTTAGGAAAAACAACACGTTATTGCACCTTTTATTGGCAAAATATCCTGTGGGAGCTGTCGCTAAGCCCCTTTGGTGGCAAAAATAGCTCGTTGGGCACCTTTGATGGGACAAACAACACGTTGTTGCACCTTCAGTGGGTAAAACAGCTCATTGGCATAGTCGCTAGGCACCTTCGATGGGAAAATGACCTGTTGGTGCAACTTTGGTGGGCAAAATAGCACTGCGGCATCGTTGCTAGGACCTTAGGTGGGAAAAATAATGGGATCGGCACCTTCGGCTCGTTAGCATGATCACTAGGCACCTTTGGTGGGAAAACACCCGTTAAGCACCTTAGATGTGCGAAATGGCTCGTCAGCGCAGTCGCTAGGCACCTTCGGTTGGAAAAATGGCTCGTTGGCATGGTCGCTAAGCCTTCTGTGGGAAAAACAACCCATTGATCACCTTCAGTGCGAAAAATAGTCCGATGGGAAAAACGGCCCGTGGGAAAAATGACACGTTGGTACACCTTCGATGGGAAAAACTGCACTATGGAACGATCGCTAGGAAGTTCAGTGGGAAAAACAACATGATCGATGCCTTCGGTGGGCAAAATCGCTACGTACTTCGGATAAGAAAAATAGCCTGTTGGTGCATCTACGATGGGCAAAATAGCACATTGGCACAATTGTTAGGCACCTTAGGTAGGAAAAACAGCATGTTACTATGCCTTCAGTGGGCAAAACATCCCGTCGACATGGTCACCAGGCACCTTCAGTGGGAGAAACGACTCCTTGATCACCTACGGTGTGAAAGCAAGTTGATTCACCTTCTGTGGGAAAAATAGCTCGTCAGCACGGTCACTAGACACTTTTGATGGGAGAAACGGCTCGTTGGTGCACCTTTAGTGTGCAAAACAGCTCGTTGGCACATTCTCTAGTCAGCTTCGGAGGGAAAAACAACACAATCGTGCACCTTTGATAGCCAAAACAGCCTGTTAGAACAATCTCTAGGAGCCCTTGGTGAGAGAAACAACACGTTGGGCACCATTGATGCACAAAATAACAGATCGGCAAATGCCCAAGGCACCTTCGATGTGAAATAAAGCCCATTGGTGCATCTACAGTGGGCAAATTAGCTTGTTGGCATAGTTGTTAGGTACCTTCGTTGGGAAAATAGCATATTGGTGTGCCTTCAGTGGGAAAAACACCCTAGCGGCAAGGTCACTAGGAACCTTCTGTGGGAAAAACAACCTGTTGATCACCTTCGGTGGGAAAAGCAGCACATTGGTGAACCTTTGGTGGATAAAACAGTCTAGTGGGGAAAACAACACAATGGTGCAGCTTCGATGGGCAAAACAACCTATTGGCACGGTCGCTAGGCACCTTCGGTGGGAAAAACAACAAGTTGGTGCACCTTGGGTTGGCAAAATAGCCTATGGGAGCAATCGCTAGGCACCTTCGGTGTGCAAATCTGTCCGTCAGCATGATCACTAGGCACCTTCAGTGGGTAAAACAACCCGTTGATCACCTTCAGTGGAAAAAACAACACGTTGGTGCACCTTCAGTGGGCAAAATAGCTCATCGGTATGGCTATTAGGCACTTTCGATGTGAAAAATGACCCATTGGTACAGGCACTAAGCACCTTCATTACAGTCACTAGACACCATTGGTGGGGAAAACAACTTGTTGATGCACCGTTGACTAGTAAAATAGCCAATGAGCATAGTCGCTAAGCATCTTTGGTGGGAAAAAGAGCCTATTGGACACATTCGATGGGTAAAACAACACGTTGGTGCACCTTCAATGCACAAAATAGCTCGTGGGCATAATCACTAGGCACCTTTGGTGGGAAAAAATAGCTTGTTACTCACCTTCGGTGGGAAAAACAGCACGTTGGTGCACCTTCTAAGGGGAAAACAGTCTGCTGGGAAAAATGGCCCATTGGTGCACCTTTTGTGGGTGAAACAACCCATCAACATGGTCGGCAGGCACCTTTGGTAGGAAAAATCACATGTTGGTGCACCTTTGGTTCGCAAAATGGCCCGTCGAAATGGTTGTTTGACACCTTCGTTGGGAAAAACAACCCATCGAGCACCTTCGACGTGCAAAATAGCCTGTTGGCATAGTCGCTAGGCACCTTCGTTGGGAAAAACAGCCCGTCGACATGGTCACTAGGCACCTTCGTTGGGAAAAATAGGCCGTTGATCACCTTTGGTGGCAAAAACAGCACATTGGTGGACCTTTGGTGGGCAAAACAGCTCGTAGGGATGGTCGCTAGGCACCTTTGGTTGGAAAAATAGCCCATTAAGCACCATCTATGAGAAAAACAACACGTTGGTGCAGCTTTAGTTAGAAAAATAGCACGTTGACATGGTCACTAGACACCTTCGGTGGAAAAAACAGCCAGTTAGTGCACCTTCAGTGTGCAAAATAGCCCATAGGCACGATCGCTAGGCATCTTCATTAGGAAAAACAACATGTTATTGCACCTTTTATTGGCAAAATAGCCCGTGGGAACTGTCGCTAAGACCCTTTTGTGGCAAAAACAGCCCGTTGGGCACCTTTGAAGGGAAAACAACATGTTGTTGCACCTTCAGTGGGCAAAACAGCTCGTTCGCAGAGTTGCTAGGCTCCTTCAGTGGGAAAACGACCTGTTGGTGCACCTTTGGTGGGTAAAACAGCACTGTGGCATCATTGCTAGGACCTTAGGTAGGAAAAACAGTGGGATCAACACCTTCGGCTCATTGGCACGATTGCTAGGCACCTTTGGTGGGAAAATAGCCTGTTGAGCACCTTCGATGTGCAAAATGGCTCGTCGACGTAGTCGCTAGGCACCTTCAGTGGGAGAAATGGCTCGTTGGTGTGGTCGCTAGGCCTTCTGTGGGAAAAACAATCAAGAGATGACCTTCGGCAGGAAAAATAGCCAGATGGGAAAAACGACCCGTGGGAAAAACAGCCCGGTGGGAAAAACAACACATTGGTGTACCTTCGGTGGGCAAAACTACACTATGGTGTAGTCGCTAGGAACTTTGATAGGAAAAACAGCATGATCGACGCCTTCGGTGGCCAAAACGACACATGGGCAAAGTCACTATACACTTTGGGTAGGAAAGATAGCCCGTTGGTGTATCTATGATAGGCAAAGTAGCACATTGACACAGTTGCTAGGCACCTTTGGTGGGAAAAACAACATATTGGTGTGCCTTCAGTGGGCAAAACATCCTGTCGGCATGGTCACCAGGCACCTTCAGTGGGAGAAATGGCTCATTGATCGCCTATGATGTGAAAGCTAGTGAATGCACCTTCTGTGGGCAAAATAGCCCCTCGACACGGTCATTAGACATCTTCGATGGGAGAAACAACTCGTTGGTGCACCTTTGGTGTGCAAAACAGCTTGTTTGCACATTTGCTAGGCAGTTTGGAAGGAAAAACAACATATTCGTGCACCTTTGATAGCCAAAATAGCCCGCTAGCAGAGTCGCTAGGCACCTTTGGTGAGAGAAACAACACGTTGGGCACCTTTGATGCGCAAAATAACAAATCAGCAAATGCCCAAGGCACCTTCAATGCGAAATACATCACATTGGTGCATCTACAGTGGACAAAATAGCTCGTTGGCATAGTTGTTAGGTACCTTCGTTAGGAAAAATAGCACGTTGGTGTGCCTTCAATGGGCAAAACACCCTAACAGCAAGGTTGCTAGGAACCTTCTGTGGGAAAAACGACCCGTTGATCACCTTTGGTGGGAAAAATACCATGTTGGTGAACCTTCGATGGATAAAACAGTCTAGTGGGAAAAACGGCATGTTGGTGTAGCTTCGATGGGCAAAATAGCCCGTCGCCACGGTCACTAGGCATCTTTGGTAGGAAAAATAGCACATTAGTGCACCTTGGGTTGGCAAAATAGCCTATGGCAGCAGTCCCTAGGCATCTTTGGTGTGCAAAACAGCCCGTCGACACGATCGCTAGACACCTTTGGTGGGAAAAACAACCCATTGATCACCTTCAGTGGGAAAAACAACCCATTAGGCATCTTCGTTATGAAAAATAGCACATTGGTGCACCTTTGGTGGGCAAAATAGTATATCGGCACCATCACTAGGCCTCCTCGATGGTAAAAACAGCAAGTTGGTGCAACTTCAGTGACCAAACTAGCCCCGTCAACAAGGTTGCTAAGCACCTTTGGTGGGAAAAATGGCCCATT
>JAOSBO010099301.1:0-26565 GCA_027563915.1 Erythroxylum rotundifolium | reverse complement strand
TCGTTGGATTAATTAAATGGACGAAGGACAATAAAACGTGCGATGCGAAATTCATACGTACAAATCCTGACACTTGACGAGATGTTTATAGAGATACGATCTTTGTAAGCACTGTTCCCGTCTGCGACGTTATCATCTATATATCCTCTGCCTCAGGTGCCACGTTATGCACATAACAATAAGCTATGAGTAATGAGTAATAAAAAAGTAAATAAGCTACTAGAAAAGTAAATAGACGACAATCATTAGATCAAATAAATGAATGAAGGGGATGAATTACGTGGTCGTCCATCCTTCGTCTTTAATGTAATATACTTAAAGATAAAGTAAAAATGTCGAGCATAATCAGCTTTCTGTTCGAGATAAGACCGAGAAATTCAGAATCAGTCCCAAATTCCGCAATCTAGTTTCCTACATCTAAGAAACCGCTAATAACCATTTCTCTCCCTCTCTCTCTCTCGCTCTCCATATTATATTTACAAATACTATTCGGCGGCAAGCTTGACCCCACTGTCAAGAACACTGGTCTGTCTCTCAATAATGGAGTCTTCTTCACTCTCACTCTCACTGTCGTCACCAAATGGAGCTCCTCAGTTTTCGACACCCTTCCCAAACCACGAATTCATCTTCCGGAAACGTTTCTCTTCCCATTTCAACGATCAGAAGCGTTCCGCAATCATCTCCTTGTCGCCGATTGCTCTGCGACCAGTGCTTCGGAGAGACTCGTTGCCGCTGTTGCGTTCTGTATCGTCGGACGACGCTAGGCTTGCGTCATTTGGGGAACCGGAGGCCCCGAGTTTTATGGAATTTATAACGTCTGAGAGAGTGAAAGTGGCGGCGATGCTTGGTCTGGCGCTGGCTCTATGTAACGCGGATCGTGTGGTCATGTCGGTGGCCATTGTACCATTGTCTCTTGCTCATGGTTGGAGCCCATCGTTTTCTGGCATCGTTCAGGTCGCTTTTTTAAAACTGTTATGGTAAATTAGAGTCGTTTTGAAGTTTACTTCTCTAAGATTTGTTCTTTCTATATTTAGAGCATTTGAGAGTAGTTAAGTAAATGAATCCAATTTCCTCTATTGGTTTCTTCTGTCTTGAGCGATCCAATTGATCCATTACTTGCAGGAATAAAAGATAACATGTTGAGTAAGAGAAGTATGGGGGATAACATACTTTAGGTAGATGATATCGCTGACAGTTGTCTGTTCTGGTGTCATTCTCAGTTATATTTGGTTTTTCTAAACCTTTGATAGATCGTTGTTGCAGTCCTCTTTCCTCTGGGGATACCTAGTTTCACCAATAGCAGGCGGAACTTTAGTGGATTATTTTGGTGGCAAGGTGGTGATGGGATGGGGAGTGGCCTTGTGGTCATTGGCTACCTTTCTTACTCCTTTTGCAGCCGAAACTTCTTTATGGGCTCTACTTGTTATGCGTGCTATGCTAGGCATTGCAGAAGGAGTGGCCCTACCTTGCATGAACAACATGGTGGCTAGGTATTGATGTTCTACTTCATTCAGGGTTTATTTTGATCACTGCATTGTCTTGAATTATAGACTGTACTTATGAATTGGACAAGTTCAAATGATGAAGAAACCGTGTTGATTTTATTAATCAGGTGGTTCCCAAAAACAGAACGAGCCAGAGCTGTTGGGATTGCAATGGCAGGATTTCAGCTTGGAAGTGCAATAGGACTCACACTGTCGCCAATCCTCATGTCCCAAGGTGGTATATTTGGGCCGTTTGTAATTTTTGGATTGTCAGGATTTCTATGGGTTTTGGTTTGGTTGTCTGCAATATCAAGTACCCCTGGCCGAAGTTCCCAGATATCAAAATATGAACTGGAGTACATATTAAGTGAGAGGAAGAAATCCTTTTCAGTTCAGAATAAACCCAAGACAACAAAAATGATCCCTCCTTTCAGGCGCTTGCTATCTAAGATGCCAACATGGTCCCTAATTGTTGCAAATGCCATGCATAGCTGGGTACTGCAATATATCACTTTCTGTTCTTTTAGATAATTATGCAACGAGCCTATTGAAATGTTCTTTCTATGCTAGTCAAAGTAATGGTGTATTATTATATGGTCATTGTAGCATATGTTTCCAAGTTTCATTTATATCTCCTATCTACTTAATCATCACAATTTTTGTTTTTTTGGTTCACTTTTCCTACTTTGAAATATTTTGCAGGGGTTTTTTGTGATTCTTTCTTGGATGCCCATTTACTTCAACTCGGTATGGCCTAATGCTTACTTATGTAATATGTTGTCATTCTAATCGGCTAGGATGTAATCAAATCTTGTTTTTTTTATTTTATTTAATACAGATGACATTTGACTGCAGATATATCATGTTGACCTCAGACAAGCAGCATGGTTTAGTGCTGTTCCATGGAGTGTGATGGCATTCATGGGATATTTTGGTGGCATGCTGTCAGACATGTTGATAAGAAATGGCACTAGTGTGACTTTGACTCGCAAGATCATGCAGGTGCATTCTACCAGTCATACACCATGGCATCTGAATTAATACTATATGGCTTATAAATATGAACTTTTTTTGGTAACGCCATAACCCATTCTCTCTTCCCCGCGAGCATGGAAAATTTTAATAATCATTTTATTCTTTGGGATTTGCATTAGGGTTATGCCAAACATTCATATAGGGGTTTTGGAAACTTTACTGTTAACTAAACATTTTACTTCCATGACCGCCCTTTATTCTCTAAATACCTTTCTTCCTAAAGCAACCGTATGGGCTGTGTTCTCTACTTGGATGCCCTCATCACGATAAGCTAAGACTATTGCTAGAATGGGCCTGCACAGCACTTTTCTCACCCAACCCTCCTGTATCATGAATGACTTATTGGAAATTAATGTTCATTATAAGGTTGTTTGCTGTTTCTATAATTGTGTCTGTAATGTCAATTTCTTGCTCTTATATTAAGCATTAAATTTGTACTTGTCTGCAGTCAATTGGTTTTTTTGGTCCAAGTGTTGCTCTTATTGGTTTGACGACCGCAAAAATTCCATCAATTGCTTCTGCTTGGCTTACTCTAGCGGTTGGATTGAAAGCTTTCAGTCACTCGGGGTTTCTTGTGAATCTTCAGGTTGGTCTGCTAAAAGATGCTATGTTAAATTATGAGAGAAAATTGGCATTTGTTTTTGACTTGCATTTGTTTCTACTTCCAGGAGATAGCTCCTCACTATTCTGGTGTTCTACATGGTACTGTACCCTCTCTACTACTTGAGTTCGATATAACCTGCCTACATGTATCATGTTATGATTTCTCCTGTAAAAATTTTTCTTAATTCAACTTTGGACTTCTACCATTGGACTAAAGAAATGGTAGCAGACCACAAGCTGACAACAATAAACTCTAGCATTCAAAATCTGAACAATGTTTTTGGTTTTTGGTTTTTGGTTTTTGGTATAGGACTATCAAACACAGGTGGAACCTTAGCAGCAATTGTGGGAACAGTTGGAGCTGGTTTCTTTGTTGAATTGGTTGGTTCTTTCCAAGGATTTCTGTTGCTCACATCACTCTTATATTTTCTTGCTGCCCTTTTTTACAACGTCTTCTCGACTGGAGAGAGAGTGGATTTTGATGGAACAGGTTAGTATCGTTGATTTTAGCTTTCATTTCTTTTTCGAAATTTTCGATTGTCTGCATCTTTCAAGATCCCCCCGAAATTCTGTTTTATCTTCTTTTACCTGTTATGGTTATTCAATTGTAGTGGATTAGTATTAGGCCATTGTCTCATAAACATGTTGATAATAGTTTGAGAATCTTCTGTCCAGTTTGTTGCAACCCATGTACAGAAACAGTGTAACCCTGGTAGGATGCCCAACAATGTTTTATTTGTCATCCTTTATGCAGACATGTTAAGATTTTCAATTTCCTACTATATCTATCTGATAGCTTACACAATTTTTGATCCACAGCACATTGACTGCAATTTACAGCTGTGATCAAATCTAGTCTTAGCTTATATGAGTTATGAAGGTGATTATGGACAGTTGTAGCATTATCCTTGGAAGTAGATTTAACAGGAAAAGAAAGGTTTGCTGGTTGTGAAAATAATACCTCTGCACGTTGAGACGGAATTTTGTTTTCATTTTACTCTTCTTCTTCACCGCATCTGGTTAAAAACATGTACAGTTGACTAGTTCATTGACCGCTTGGATGTCTCAAGTACTGTGGATGTGGGTGCATGAGATCTTACCAGACTAGGTTATTTCATGTGTAAAGCTGTCTTGCGTAAAAGTTCTGTACATACTCTGCAGTCTTTTTATCGTTCATGTTAATAAAATTGGTATATTTGAATCGAAGTTCCCAATTCGTGTCATTGGTAATTTTGATTGGCTACAACGGAAGGATTAAATTTGATTTACTTTAGCATGCAATAAATTCTATAGCAGTAAATAGTCTATAACAAGCAATGTTTTAAACATCATATCAGACATCAAATTGGTCAAAAGAAGATTCAAAGTTTAAACATTCAATTGGTATTAATACCATTATAAAATTAATATATAATAAATAGATATAAAAATTGTAAGAATAAGTAAAAATAAGATATTTTGTTAAAATAAAAAGCATATATTAATATTTATTATTATATAATGAACTAATAATAAATTAAATTTAATAATTCAAGTTAAATATGAATCTAATATAAGACTTAAAATAATAATACAGATCAAAATTGTATTTTTAAAAGAGATTCTTTATTGTCAAAAGCTCATAAAGTTACAAATTATTAATGTATATAATTATTCCGTAAATTTATAATGCATTATACTTTTAAGTTAAATATGGTCAAAATAAGATATGAATTGAAGATAAATGCATTTTCTTTATAAATTTAAATTAAAAATTAGTATAATCAATACAATTAATATCAATTGAATCAAGCCTTCTTTTTTTACTAAGTGATCTGAATACATAAAAGAAAAATTATAAAATCAATAATAAAAATACAATTATAAAAAGGGAAAACTATAAAGTACTTGTTTTCCATTCCCAGATTATAAGTAATGTATACCATCATTAAGTCTTTGATATTTTAAACCATTTCATTTTTTTGTATGAATACATTAAAAAATGATCCAAATACGATTACAACATGATGTAGAAGTTGTTTTATTGATTAGTCTAATAGTGAGTTTTTTCAACGTTGAAGCACTTTTACCAAATAATCTCCACCACCCATCTATATGTTAAATTAATAGTTATAAGAAATAAAAATTTATACTATTAATAAGTAAACAATGAACTAAAATTATAAACTTGATTGCATTTTTATCATAAGTTCTCTCTTTTTAGATGATCTATCGAAACTCTATAAATTTTCACGATACAATTTAATTTCACATTTTGCCTATAATTGCTTTTTAGTAGAGAAAATAATTTTGGATTTAATCATATCAAACAGATTGCACGTAATATTATTTGTACATATATTTATACTATATAAGCAATAAGGATTAAGAAAATAATTTGCTAAGTGGATCTTTTGAGTAAGATGCTTATCTCATCTTTGGCTAAGAATATCTATATAAGACTTGTACATTTTTTCCTTCCCTTTAAAAAGATTTATAATTGTTTTGTTAGCTTTATACATATCATCATATATATACCCCAAAGATAACTTCTCATTTGAGTTAACAATCTTCAACAACTTTAAAAGCGGAGCCACAATCTTCACAATGATCAAGCAGGTATCATAAAATTTATTATATAGAATAATAACAAAAATTTCTTTCCTTTTGCACTTTTTGATAACCTATGGATTGAAAAAGTTTACTTGTCACTAAATTTTGAAGCAGTTGTTCATGTTTATAAACATTTTTCAAAGTAATAAATATAGTTAGAACTTTTTGCTTTCTTAATCAAGACAAACATTTCATATTGTTATACACAAAAATTGTAATCTTCCATATATGTGAAGCTAGAAGAGAAATATGTTCCATACTACCTATATCTTTTAACATAAGATTTATACAATGTGCAAAACATGGAGACTAATAAATATGCTTATACTTTGATTGTAATAAGTATCCAACATAATTAGCTGCATTATCTGTAACAAGATACACAACATTCTTTGGTCCAACCCACTTGACAATTTCAAAAATCAATTTAATCAAAGCATTGGCAATTTTTTACCATATTAGAAGAATTAATAAACTTGATAAAAGTTGTTCCAATTTTAAAATAAAATAAGAAATTAATCAAGATTCTCTATCTTTGATCGGTCCACTCTCAGCCATAATAGTAAACTTATTGATTTCTAACTAGACTTATGTGTATCCACAAATCAACTAACATTCTTTTTTTAGATCTTGAAGAAAAAACACACGAATCTTATAATAAGGTGTCTTAAATCCTAGACTTATTGTTGTTATAACATCTTTTTTTTTTTGAAAATATGGTGCATTTAAAGTATTTGAAGGAATACACGAATGATAGAACCATCTAACCTATGCTCGTTTACATCACAAAATAATATCCTTATCAACCAAAACATTTTTTTAAGCTGGGTTGAGAACTATGAATAGTACTCGGAGGAAAATAAGAATCTATGTAAATATTAACTTTCCTTTTTTTCCTTTATCTGATATTTGTGGTTTTGCATCATCTCTAAAAGTTATATCATGACTCTCTATATCTTCCTTTTCTTTTTTTAACTTATTGCTGCAAATAATTTCTATTCCTCTTATGTATATTAACTAGTACTTTTTTGTAAGAAGCAAAATCACCTTTAGTACTAGCAAAATGTTCTTTCATTTTATAAACTCCTTCCCCCTTTAAATATTCTACTATAAAACATAAAATTATATTGGATATTCTCATCATATACCTGAGAAAAAGAAAAATAATTATATATAGGATCAGACTTATTATGAGTAGAGGATGTTATGTTCATCAAATCTTTTTCTGATTATTCCATATCCTCCATTATACTTTTAACCTGAAAAATGAGAATATTTTTTAAAATTTTGTACAAAAATAAGTCACCACAATAACTAGAATAAAAATAAGTCACAAAATAATGAGCGAAAGAAGAAAGATGAAACGAAAAGATAATAGATAAAAGTCTGAAATTGAAAATACCCCTTGAATTTGTCTTTTTGATTCTTGCGTCTTTTATATCTATTTGACAATATAAGATTTGACTTTAGTCATCACAACCAATAAAAGAAATAACAATAAAAAGGAGACTTAACTTGTGATCTTGACACAAGGAATCAAGGGATATGTAGAAGAAATAGAAAAGATGTTGAAAAGGAGTTGAAAACATTTAAGAAAATCAATTCAAATTGGAATATACCTTGAAATCTTTTTTGAGATTGAATATATCTAAAAAGTCAAAAGTTAAGTATATTTAAAAGACACTCATAAATTATCCCAAAACAAAATTACCTATCTATACTAAATTACTAAGCCCTTTAAATATATGTCTTTAAGTTAAAGTTTAAACACGATTCTTTAACATATATACTCTCATATTATCATAAACAAAATTACTTATCGATACTAAATTACTAATCAATAACTCCTTCTTTAAACATACTTCTTTAACGTTTAAACATCACTTTTTAACACATTCTTAAATTATCCTACACAAAATTATTTTTCTATACTAAATAGCTAGTTAATAACTTTTAAGTGTCCTTTAAACATACTTCTTTAAAGTTTAAACATTACTCTTTAACATATTATTCAATTATCCTAAACAAAATCACGTATCTATACTAAATTACTAATTAATAACTTTTTAAATTCCTTCTTTAAAGTTTAAACATTAGTTTTTAACATATTGTTAAATTATCCTAAACAAAATTACATATGTATACTAAATAACTAATTAATAACTTTTTACTTTCCTTCTTTAAATATACTTCTTTAAAGTTTAAACACTACTCCTTAACACACTCTTAAATTATCCTAAACAAATTTCCTTATCTATACTAAATTTACTAATTAATAGCTTTTTGTAGTGCCCTTCTTTAAATATACTTCTTTAAAGTTTAAATAAATTATGCTAAAAATTCCTTTTCTATACTAAATTACTAATCAATAACTTTTTTAGTATCCTTTTTAAAACATACTTCATTGAAGTTTAAATAAAATTATTTTTGTTTTGGTCAACAAGTACTAATAATATAATATTATTAATGTCCTAAAATAATTGAAAATTATATGTTTATCTTATTTTAAAGTTTTACTATTTATTTCAAATATGATTTAAAATATAACATAATTTGGAAAGTCCATAAAAGTAATTACAATTTTGGGTTTTACGACTTTCTCATCTTCAAAACCAAATAGAGTACTGTTAAAAACAAAATTAACAAGCAATGCGCGATGTTTCTATCGTGAAAGGTGGCTAGATTCTTATCACATCAGTGGCAGAAATCACTTCTCTTGCTTATTTTGGATTTATCTTCTTCCTTTTGTTGTTTAGTTTGTTCTCTGCACATAAGGCGATGTTACTGGAAATTTTAATAGGGTATAAATATGTTTGTTTTTCTCTCTTTGCCTTATTTGAAAATTTTTAAAACACTGGTTTAACCTTAACCCACATATTATTCTTCATATTGTTCGCTATGCCTTCTTTATCTCTGCACTCTTAATATTTCAATTCATCATGTTACTTTCATGATTTGTGTTGGCATGTTGTGAAGATTCCTCCTTATTATATCCCTAGTCTCCGTATGTGAGTCTATTTGTTAGGAAGATTCTAACTTGCTTTGATAATTGAAATGCAGTGAGTATATGTTAGAGAAGTGCTCTAATGGCAATCACCTTTAGCACTTATTGTACAAATCATTTTATGATTAGTAAATGCATTTTTCATTATTTTGATGTTTATACATTTATGGATTTGATGTTGATCTTAAATTGATTTAATGAGGTCCAAGATAAAAATCATAGCATGAAAGAAATCATTATGAGATTATGATAAAGAGATTCCTATTATGTGTAATTATGCTAGTATCTAAACTTTCCTTAGTCATAGGATTAATGAGATGACATATCATTAATTCAGATAGATTAGCGTATATTATACTCCTTGATTAGATCAAGCAGTAGATCTCATAAGCTGTAGACATGAGTTGTTTAAAGTTAATATGTAGATACTTACTAAGGGTTGTAAGTACATTGAATTGACCTACTATGAGATAATCATATGGATATTCTATTCCAGTGTCAATGGTAATCTCATCATAGCAATGGTGCAAGTATCCTTTGACTTGAGGTAGTTAAGGATATCTTGGATACTGATCCTATATTTTGAGACCATCCATCGATGCCTTTCAGGGTTTACTCATAGGGTGATGATTGGGTACAATTTGAGGTATTCAGCAGCAATTAAGTAGCCAATAAAAGATTCACCACTCTTAATAGAAGGAGATGATACCCATGACCTTTTGACGGGGCATTACTCGAGAGTCTCTGGCCAGAGTAGATATGTGTCATGAAGAGATTCTTCAATGATACATAGACTAATAAGATCCTCAGGAAAAGATCTAATATCATTTGGACTAGATATGAAGTAGTCAGTCTAGTGGAAGTTGACAATTTGATCATACTCTAAACCAAGTGGGTATAGAAGGTGAAAGGAAAAATTGCATGACACGTTGCATATGGAAGGGTTTGTATCAAACCACTGACTTTTCGATCCACTGGACATGACGTGTTGTTAGGTAAATGGTGATTCAAGATATGAGAGAGTGTTTTGGGATTGTATCGCGATGTGATCATGGTAGAAAATGTTGCATGGAATGGGTTAAGTGTTGTTGGCTTCCATTAATGCACGCTATTTATGGCATTAACTTCCCATAACTTCCATTAATGCATGCTAGTCATGACCATTAACTTCCTATAAATTTCCATTAGTGATGAAGGTTATAGAAGGCCAAATGGTACAGAAAATTGAGATGATTTTCATGCATCTAGTGTAAGAAAAAAATAAATAAAAAGAAAAGGTTCTTTTTCTTACACACATACTTTTTCTCTCTAACTCTTTCAACTGTTCTTGTCTTTGCTAGCACAAAGAAAGAATTTTAGCCATCTCCTAGTGAGGTTTCATCCTTCTAATTTCGTGTGGACTTTCACTAGAGACAGTCTGCATTGCTCGTTGTGGTTTATGACAACCCAACGTGGAGAAGATTAAAGAACAAAGGAGATCATCAGAAAGGTATATAAACATTTTACATTTCATGTTTTTGTTTTTCTATATCTATATCTATGAGTAGATCTAGTTTTTGAGGTTTGTTTATTTCTGCTTTAGATATTTGATATATAGTATGTATGAGATGCATAATCGGAACCTAACAGTGGCATCAGAGTCATCTTGTGCCTTGTTAGATGTAGAATATATGACATGTAAAAACTATTTTCATGGTTGTGACAACTTAGGGTGTCCTGCAATGTTTTATTTGAACTTAATTATAGAAAAATGGTTTTCATGATTTTATTTCACCAATATGTTAATAAGATGTAAGTGAGTGATGCAGTGTGATTGAAAATATTTTTAATGTGATTAAAATATTTAATTTCAACTTTACATGAACATGCATGAAATCTGTCTTCCTATCGGGCATGTGATGTCTACTGGCTAAATTAATGAGGTTATACATGATTTTCGTTGAATTTGATTCTGGAAAAATTATGTGAATATATTTGGGATGTGCTTATAATTTTTTTAGAATTATTAAATTTTTTTTAATAATTTCCTCAAACAATTTTCCATATCAGGACAGTTTTCCAAAAATTGTAGGATCTGTTTTGTTCAAAGTTTTTGTATGTTTATATTTCGGTTCCAGAATCTTAAAAATATTTTTTGATGATAAAAATGTGTTAATTTGATGTTTTATGCATGCCTAAATGATTTTTCTCAAAATTAGATTTCCAGAAAATTTTAGAAGTCATATTTGTCATTTTTGGTATCTTATCGGTGTTTTGATGATCATGATAATTTTTGGGCGATTTTTAAATTATTTTAATCATCATGAAATGACCTAGAGATGCTTGGAATGATGATTTGATGTTCTGGAAATTTGTGGAAATTATAGAAATTAATTTTGAATTAATTTTAGTAGAGAAATAGATTTTCTAGTTAGACTAGAAAAATTGGCATGAAGTTGTTTAATTTTAGACATAAAATAATTATTTTAAGTTAAATTAATTATGAATTAATTTCTAGAATTGGGAAGTCATGTTAATTAGATTAATATTAATTCCAATCGAAATAGCATGCATTAGTAATTTTAGCCAAGTTACTAAAAGGAAGATAGTAAATCTAAGTGTTGGATTGGGCTTAGATCCAAGTGTTATATTGGGTTTCTATGTTCGGATCCATAAGATGTCATAACCAAAATTATGTGTTTAGATATATGCATTAGAGAATGCTTGGTTAGGAGAATGTGTGGGCTTGCATGATGGATGGTCATGGGCTTAGGCCCAATTTGATTGGGATATGGTATCATGCTATATATATATATGTATAAGATCATCTAAGTTAGATGAGACCTTAGTCAAATCCCTCACTTAGAATATTAAAACTAACGCCTTCGTTTAATGTGGTGAGAACCAGAGTCCTTTTATAGTTAGGGTTGTGGGGCAAACCCAAGCCTGCTCTACATGAATATGTTCGAACCATGGAAATAGGATTTCCAGATTAATGGGTCGGTTTTAACTAGAAGCGTTGGTTTGTTGGGCAAACCTAAGATCAACATGGACAGAGGTGAAGTTGGGTAGTGTACATTATATGTACACGTGTCAAGAGTTGATAGCCCAATAAGTGTTCGCACATCAATAGTTGATAGCATTAGATTCGATAGTTGCATTAGAGATGCAATTGGTATGATCGATACCTACCGGTTGAGCTAAGGTGGCTTATTGGGCAAACTCAAGGTCATTCTTAGGGATATTAGATATCGACCCACTAGGAGAATTTCTCTACAAGTTCTCTCAAATTTATTTTGACGGTTATGAATTTGTGAAAGTAGTGGGAGCCATAATGCATGTTATTAAAGTCCTTATCGACATGCATTTAAATACATTCTAATTTTACTCTATTTGACGATAGGTTACTATTGCCCGAGTCAACACCATCAGTACCAGTGTGAATCTAAGATCATTGATGGAAGCTATTAAGTTAACTGGAACAAACTTCCTTGACTAACTCAAGAACTTGAGAATAGTTGTCAAGTATGAGAAGTTTGTTTCTTGGAAGAATATACTATTGATGCTTTTGATGATGATCAGAGGGCATATAGGAAGCATCCTGATGATAACGAGATGGCTAGTTGTATTATGCTAGCCACCATGTCATTGGAGTTGCAAAATCAGCATGAGGCTATAGATGCTCATACCTTAGTCTATCATCTTAGGTAGCTCTTTGATAAGTAAGTAAGGTACGAAAGATTGAGACTTCACAATTGCTCTTCTACTTCAAGATGGTTGAGGTGACATCTCCAATGTAGTACGCACTGAAGATGAATAGCTACATCGAGCGGTTGGCCTCCTTGGTTTTCTTTTGGATCGTGAATTAAGTATTGACTTAACTCTGACGGGTTTAACTGATAGATACTCACAATTGGTGCTTAATTATAGGATGAACAATATATCTAGCATAATTCCTGAGCTGGTCAATATGCTCAAGACAGTTGAGTCATTTATCCATAAGGACAAGGTTGTAATGTTGGTGGACTCTTCTACTTCGAAGAAAAAGAGCCAAAAGAAGAAAAAGTCTGCAAGGCTTAAGGGAGGCGTCAAGAAAGCAAAAAAGACTGCCTCGAAGGGAACTTGCTTCCACTATGGCAAGGATGGCCACTGGAAGAGAAACTACAAGACTTATCTGGAGTCCTTAAAGCAGAAGAAGGCATATGAAGCCCCATCTACTTCAAGTATTTATGTTATTGATATTCATACTGTTTTTGAAAGCAACATATAGGTATTAGAAAACAAATTGTGGCTCACGCATTTGTATTGACATGAACGGCATCAGGAATAGTAGATAACTCAACAAGTGAGAGTCAGACCTGTAAGTGGGCAATAGAGTAAGAATTGTTACATTAGTTGTAGACACATATGTATTGAGGCTCCCTAGTGGGCTTACACTAGAATTGGACAATTGTTTTTATGTACCTGCTTTGACTAAAAATTTAATGTCTGTTTTTAGTCTTAATAAAGCTAGATTCCATTTAAATTTCAATAACAATGGTTGTTCAATTTATTTGAATGGAATGTTATATGCTTTGGGTGCATTATGCAATGTTATATACATATTGGATATATCTAATCCGGTTCTAAATATCAATAATAACAAAAGAATAAAAAGAGATAATGTGAAATCGTCTTGCTTATGGCATTGTTGCCTTGGCCATATAAATAAGAGACACATGTCTAAATTACACAAGTGTAGTAGTTTAGCGTCATTTGACTATGAATCATATGACAAATACAAATCTTGCTTATTAGGAAATATGACTAAGTTACCCTTTAAGAGAAAGAGTAAACCAATAGACTTTTAGAACTAATACATACTGATGTATGTGGTCTGATGTTTATACATGACAAAGTTGGTTTCATATACTTCATTACCTTTATCGATGATCATTCTCGATATGGATATATGTATCTTATAAGATACAATTCTGAAGCCTTTGAAAGGTATAAAGAATTCATAAATGAAGCGAGGTGGTGAATACTTAATCCAAGAGATTTTGGATTATCATAGAAATAATGGAATATTATCCTAATGGACTTCACCTTACACACCATAACACAATGGTGTGGCTGAGAGGAGAAACTGAATCTTGTTATACATGGTGAGGTCTATGATGGGTTTAGTGAAATTACCAAAATCCTTTTGGGAGTATGCACTCGAAACTTTTGTTTATGTATTAAACAGAGTCCCATCCAAGTCAGTTGATGTTACTCCATGTGAGATATGGATTAACAATAAACCTTATCTTTTTCATATGAAAGTTTGGAGTTGTCCTGCTTATATGAAGCAGATAAATTTGACAAATGTCTATTTGTAGGATCTCCTAAGGAAACTATAAGATATCAGTTTTACTATATTTCAGAACAAAAGGTGTTTATTTCAAAACATGTTGTCATATTAGAGAAAAAGTTTCTTCTAAGAGAAGATAGTGGCATCAAAATTGAAATTGTAGAAGTTCAAGATGCTCAAACAGATGTAGATCAATTGTCTAGACCTGAGATTATTGTTCATAAAGATGAAACAATAGTTCAACCTTCTGACACACAAGAAGTTTGTAGGTCAAGTAGGATACGTCGTGTTCCCGAGAGATATGGATTTCTCATAAGTGAACTTAACGCCGTATTGCTCATAGAAGATGATGAGCCTACTACCTATAAAGAGGTTCTGAAGAGTTCAGAATCTGACAAATGGCTTCAAGCTATGAAATTCGAAATGGATTCCATATATGAAAACCAAGTGTGGACATTGGTTGACCTACACAAAGGGATAAAACCTATAAGGTGCAAATGGGTTTTCAAGAGGAAAACTGACCTGAAGGGTAATGTAGTTACCCATAAAGCTAGGCTTGTAGCTAAAGGTTATCATCAAAGGAAGGTTTTGACTGTAAGGAAATATTTAGCCTAGTAACTATGCTGAAATCCATTAGGGTACTCCTAGCCATTACTGCTCATTATGGTTATGAGATATGACAAATAGATATAAAGACGACTTTCCTTAATATAAACCTAACCGAGGATGTGTATATGAAACAACTTGATGGTTTCATTTCTATGAACGGAGAAAAGATATGCAAGCTTCAGAAATCCATTTATGGATTGAAGCAAGCATCAAGGAGTTGGAATTTATGTATTGATGAGACAATCAAAAAGTTTGGTTTCTCACAAAATTCGGATGATCTGTGTGTGTATAAGAAGGTTAGTTGGAGTGCAATCATGTTCCTTGTACTATGTAGATGATCTGTTACTAATGTGAAACAATGTCTCAGCTTTGCAATCAGTAAATATTTGGTTAGCTAAGAACTTCTCTATGAAAGACCTTGGAGAAGGAACTTATATTTTGGAGATAAGGATCTCTAGAGATAGATTTAAGAGGTTGCTTGGTCTTTCTCAGTCTAAATACATAGACAAGATGCTAAAAAGGTTTTGCATGGAGCAGTCCAAGAGAGTTTATCTTCTCATAGTAAATGGGATTACACTTTCTAATCTATGTGTCCAAAGACACAAGATAAGAGGACTCGCATGAGTTTGATTCCTTATGCTTCAGCTATAGGATCAATCATGTATGTTATGTTATATACTAAACCCGATGTATCATATACTCTAAGTGTTACGAGCAGATTAGTCAAACCCTAGTGAGGGTCATTAGGTGGCTGTCAAGAATATCCTTAAGTACTTGAAAAGAACTAAAGATGTATTCTTGATATATAGAGAAGGTGATCTTGTGGTAAGAGGGTATACTAATGCCAACTTCTAATCCGATATGGATGACTCCAAATCCTAGTTTAGATATGTATTCACATTGAATAGTGGTGTAGTTAGTTGGAAAAGTTCCAAACAAGGGACGACTACTGATTTGATGACAAAGGCAGAGTACATTGCAGTTTCATAAGTGACAAAGGAAGAGGTTTGAATCAAGAAGTTTATTATAAAACTTGGTGTGGTTCCAAGCATCACTGACCCAGTGCAGTTGTATTGTGACAACAACAGGGCTATAACGTAGGCGAAGGAACCAAGGTCTTATTAGAAGTCCAAACATATACTCAAGCACTAGCATTTGATTAGAGAGATCATTGGTAGAAATGATGTTAAGATAGAGAGAGTTTTCACTGATCAGAATATAGTTGATATATTGACTAAGCCTATTTCCCAAAAGAATTTTGTGTCACATGTACAGCCTATGATATTAGATATAAAGGAGATTGACTTTATTGCAAGTGGGAGTTTGTTAGAGAACTACTATAAAGGAAATCACCTTTAGCACATTCTATAAATCATTTTATGATTAACAAAGACATTTTTCATTATTTCGATGCTCATACGATTATGGATTTGATGTTGATCTTAAATTGAATTAATGAAGTCCTTGATACAAAACATATCATGGAGCAAATCATTATGAGATCATGATAATGAGATTCCTATCAATGTTATTATCTAAACTTTCCCTAAAATAGTGCATGTTATATGCCTTGATTAGATCAAGCAGTAGATCTCATAAGCTGTAGACATGAGTTGTTTAGAGTTAACATATAGATGCTTACTAAGGGTAGTAAGTATATTAGATTGACCTACTATAACTACTATGAGACAATTATATGGATATTCTATTCTAGTGTCAATGATAGTCTCATTATAGCAATGGTGTAAGTATCCTTTGACTTGAGGTGCTCAAGGATATCTCAAGTACTAATCCTGTGTTTTGAGCCCATTCATCGGTGCCTTTTAGGGTTTGCTCATAAGATGGTGATTAGGTACAACTTGAGGTATTAGGAGGTAATTGAGTAGTCAATAAAGGATTCACCACTCCTAATAGAAGGAGATGATACCCGCCACCTCTTGACAGGGTCATTACTCGGGAGTCTCTAGCTAGAGCGGATATGTGTCATGAAGAGAGTTTCAATGATACATAGAGTAATGAGATCTTTAGGATAAGATCTAATATCACTTGAACTAGATGCGACGTAGTCAGTCTAATGGAAGTTGACACTTTGACCATACTCTGAACCAAGTGTGCTATGGATGGTGAAAGGACAAATTGCATGGAAACATTGCATATGGAAGGTTTGTAATCAAACTACTGACTTTCTAGTCAATTGGGGTCATGACATGTTGCTAGATACTGCTGTTGACTTACTTGAATTAATTGTTAATTCAAGTGGCCAACGTAAGTGGGAAACTAGTGGGTCACACACATAGGAGATCCAAAGGATGAGTAAAATGGTATTAAATGGTGTTTCAAGATATAAGAGAGTGTTTCGAAATTATATCGCGATGTGATTGTGGTTGAAAACGTTGCATGGAATAGATTAGAAACAAGTGTTGTTGGCTTCCATTAATACATGTTATTCATGATCATTAACTTTCCATAACTTCCATTAATGCATGCTATTCATGACCATTAACTTCCCACAACTTTCCATTAGTGATGGTGTTTATGGAAGGTCAAATGGTACAGAATTTGAGAAGATTTTCATGCATCTAGCCTAAGGAAGAAAAATAAATAAAAAAGAAAAGGTTCTTTTTCTTACACACACACTTTTTCTCTCTAACTCTCTCAAGAGTTCTTGTCTATGCTAGTACAAAGAAAGAATTCTAGTCATCTCCTAGTGAGGTTTCATCCTTCTATCTTTGTATGGACTTTCATTAGAGACGGTCTACATTGATCATTATGGTTTACAACAACCTAACATGGAGAAGATTAAAGAACGAAAGAGATCGTCATAAAGGTATGTAAACATCTTACATTTCATGTTTTTGTTTTTCTATATCTATATGCATGAGTTGATCTAGTTTTTGAGGTTATGTCTTATTTTTTCTGCATATATTTGATATATATTATGTATGAGATGCATGATCGGAACCTAATAGTATGTAATTTTTTTATGATTATTTCTTTTATACTACCTAGATATATTGTTCTAGTGCTTTATTTCCTTGTTTTGGTTTTATGATTATATGATTCTCCATTGATATATGTTTATTGGACTCGTAAAGGAATCACTAGTTCTCCACTCGCATTATAAAGAAAGTCTATAAGTGACTAGTTAGAGGAATCTTGCTCAAGCTTCAGGAGGAAGACTGTCTATTGCAGTGCCTATTAGTAACCTAGTTCTTATCGAAGAAGAAGAACGTATATTCACAGATCATCATGATTTAGAGAAAACCAATTAGTATATTATTTAACTAGCTAATTTTCATTTATAACAATTAAAAGTAAGAGTTAAAATAGAAATTAGGCCAATTCGACTGGTTAAATCGGTCTCCAAAACATACAATTAAATATTTGAAAGCAATAGTAAGTAGTTTACTTCTTAAGCTTGTAATGAACTTGACATTATTTTATGCCCTAAAACTAATCAGCTAGTTATAGTTTAGTAACAAAATAATTTAAAGATATTCTTGATAAGTACTTAATAGACTATATATTTACTCCCAACGATTAATAATTAATGTTATAATGTGCCTAAGATACTAATTTTTGGTTTATATTTTGTTTTAGGTACAAATTGGAAGAATAAGAGCCAAATTCAGCTAAAAAAAAATCCTTGGTGTCATTCTATTGATGTTCAATATTATTTTCCTTTGTCGAGAAAAAGAGATGAGTTAGGTAAAAATGGAATAAATAATATAAAAAAAAGTTATTGAAGTAGTGCGTTGTAACACTACGTAAAATAACTAAACTTAAAATTATAGCTAGTGATAAGGTTAGGTCGATCCCACAGAGAGTTTATGTAAAGCTTTTGCAATAAGAGAAATTAGTGTTTAGGTTAAGGGGGTGTGGTTTGTTTTGGTTACTAATAACCAAATAAAATTAAATTAAACTAACATAAGTAAATTAAAACAAACAGTTAAAAATGATAAAAGTGATGAATGCATTTAGGATCTGATTCTCAATTCAATCTCAACCTACATGCAATTAAACATACGTCATTGTCATATTATTTTCACACTCCTCTTAGAGCTATTGATCGTAGATTAATGATCACAAGTTTGTGTATGATAAGTTTACTAATTTTAAACTCAATAATATTGCATGCGCACAGGTCGTTCGCGTAGTACCTAAGCTATCGATCCTACGAAGAGGGATAATATAATCCTAAAATCTAAGGTCTAAAACTATTAAATAGATCTTTAACAGAAAATGAAATTAAACATGAGAACTAAACAAACCAACTAAACCAAATCAAATAACAAAACAATAATTGAAAATTAACACTTAATGAAAATAATCAACGAACAACGATTAACAATTTTAGCTTCAACATGAACAACAATTAATGGAAATTGACTGATTTGTTGAACGATGACAGCACACTCTAGAGTTCAACCTATTGAGTTAACCAAAAGAGAGAGAGGGAAAATTATGTATCTTTAATGCTAACGTAACCAATTACGATTTATCGAATTAATAGTTCTAGATGATCCTATGGTCAATTACTCTCTTTCAAGTTATAATTGAACCCTAAAGAATAAGCCCTAATTAGATTATGGGAAGTTGTAATCTCTCAATTAACAACTGATCCAAAGCCTAATAAGTTCTTAAGGTCTCTAATAAACAGTTGGAAACCGATATATGATCTCTCTACACAATATTTACTAACCTGATTTAATCCTAAATCTATTAAATTATCTAACTCTCGTTAGCCAAATTTAATCATTTTTTTCTCGATTCACCCTCTCAGTTTATTATCGAGATATGAAGTGCAAAATTAAACCACAATTAATTCAATAAACACATCAAACAATAAGATTTCATTAAATCAAAAATAATATTTCAAATGTGAGTATAGAACATCAATTACGATTCAATTCTATCATCAAACTATAGATCCCAATTCTATAATCAAATAAAATTGAAATACAACACGAATGGACATTGGGAGGCTACGAATTTGGGAAGCTTTTTATTTTGGGAAGTACGTCAAGTCTGCGTCATTTTCCTCTTCTTTCTTCTTTCTTCTTTCTTCTCTCTCTTGATCCCTTAAAGTTTTCTCCCTTAGAGTTTCATCGTGGTGGCTGATCAAAAGCTCCCTCTCTGTATTCTTCATGTTCTTTAAATACCTTTGTAGCCCTAGGGTTTATTTGGGGTCAAAACGGATTGGAAAGTTCCTTAAAACTTGATCTTTTCACCTTTTTTTATGTCTGCTTGATGCAAATCACGATCATGGCCAGAATCTACCCTTCTGTCATGAGCGTTGCCCAGGTGCCACAATTATGACCAGGGTCAGACCTTTCTATCACGATCATGGCACATGATCATGGATCAAGTGCTACGATCGTGGCCTGGGGTGTAATGAATCACATCTTTCTGTTACGATCGTGGCCTATTGTGCCACGATTGTGGGCCATAGTTTTAGCCCGAAAGTCTCTAAAACTTCTTTGTTCTTCGACGTTAACCCTAAAATACTAACAAACACATCAAGATACCTCAAAAACATAACATTTAAGCATAAATACTTATGCTAACCCATAAAAACACTTAAATACATAAATTATCACAATTCTAACCTAAACACTCACATTAATGCTTAATACATAACAAATTAAACCCTAAAATATGATGAAAATCATAACTATCAACATCACCATACTTAAATGTTTTCTTTTCCTCAATTAAACAAAACAAAGAATACATAACAAATACACAACACACAATGCAATAATGAGGCAATGGCTTCAACTTTATGACGTAAATTTAATCTTAAACACAATCATTCAAGTTATTTCAAATCATTACATCCAAAATTTATATCTAGAGGCTTTGAACTAAATACACAACTTAATCGAAATCCCAATGTTAATTTATTTATGCTTTTCAATTGCGCACACATATTAATAATTCTTTGTTCTTTAGACTCTGTAACTGTTCCTAAGTATATTTTCATGAAAGGTCAAGCTTGTTGCAAGTCTGGTAGGTTATTAAGAAAACACACACTTTTTTTTAATTGAACATGGGCTTAGTCTTTTTACTTGGAGGCAAACATTGGTAATGAATGTCGATCCAATTACTCGACTAAGTCATGTTTATTAAACAACTTGGTTGAAACGTCATTATAACTTTTTGACATAGAAGTACACATTTGTGATGCGTGTCAATCCAGTTACTCGACTATTATCATGTTTTCAACTAGCTATTAGCTCTATTCATAACCCGAAGGTCAGCAGAATAGTTATTTATTTAACAAAACATACAATCATTTTTTAATTATCTTTTTTATTTTTTATTTTTAATTATTACCTACCTTGTTGTTTTAGCTATTCGTTTCCATGAAAAATACTAGTAAAGAAACTTAAGTTGAAAGGCCTCAAATTGTGAACTAAACTTACACTAAATCCTAATTAAGCTTAATATTCATTTAAACACTCCTAATTCACTAATTTTGCAAGCTAATGATTATTTACAACCTAATAGACTATGTTCAAAATTAAATAAATTTCAATTCATCTAAGCCATCGACACATTCAGGCAATTCACAAAATGCGGCCTAATATTATCATACCATATGCAAAATCATATAAAAAGCAAAACATGTAACCCCTCCCCACAATTGAACTACACTTTGTCCTTAATGTGAGAAGGGAACAAAAATGCATGCAAGACAAGAAAAGATAGAAATTAAAGTAAATAGAAAATAAGATGAATTAAAACAGAAAGAAATAGAAAAATATAATTAAAGGCTAATGTGAAAAAGAAAAATTGGGTTAGACAACAAGCTCATAGAGATGGAGGTGGTGATGGTGTCGAAGGCTGTAATTGAACGTCTTAAGCATCGAAATATTGATGGATCCCTTGGGTATCCCTACTCTAGCTTCGTTGTGTCCATGCCATTTCCCTCATGGTTCTGGTGTTCTCCGCAAGTGTCTTGTTGGTGTCAAAGATTGCATCTAGAACTTTCTTTTAGCCTTTTTCTTCCTCTTCTTCTTCCTCGAATTCTTCACTGGTTGAGTCCTCTTCTGCCTACGTATATGGCGCTGAACTCAAGCTTGCCTGACTGATCCTAATCTTGACATATGTCTTTTCACTGATTTCTCTCAGTTCCATGTTATGGGAATAAAGGATTTCAGCCCTCTATAAGTGGTGATGGTGTAGGAAGTTAGGAACATGGACCGTTAACCCATTATAGTCCACACCATAATATTCAGCTATAGCAGAAACAATGTACCCCATTCCTAAATTGTTGCTCTTCTTGCGCAGAGTTGCAACAATGGCATTTAGCATTTGTGTGGATATGCACACTGGAATACTGTGGTCCATGAACCACAACATAAATAGTTCCTTTGTGGAACGCTTTTTTGTTTCTATTTTGTCAAAAATCAGCTGACACATGAACTTGGGCAACAGTAACTACTCGTGGGACCTAATTATGTTATTATGAGCATTCTTAGCGTGAAATCACTCAAGTCTAGTAAGTTCATTCCAATACTGAGAAAGATGAAAATCCTCATGATGATCGATGATGGAGGATTTGGGAAATCCACACATATCACACATGATTTCAACATGCAGTTCTTAAACTCATCCTCTTAACCTAAACCACAATTCCTTGGGGTTCCTAAGGTCATAAGTCAGTGAAGTGAAAAATTCCAAAGTGAGCTCTTGATAGATAGGAAATTGGAACTGTATAAATTGGGCCCACTAGATTCTCTCAGCTAAATTTTCTACTCTCTTATGCAACTCTAGCCTATCGAGTGTTTCAAAATCAAAGTATTTGGGAACTACTATCTTTCTAGCATTTAGAGATTGGAAATGAGTACCTTCCTCTGTGTAGATTGGGAAGGGCGCACCAAAGGCCACTACTTGGTTTCTTCTCCCAGATCTTGCAACATGATTTTGTCTTGCTTTCTCCCTTCGGGTTGATTGATTTAATGTGCTACATAAATATTTTTAGGAATTGAGTAGAATTTGAAAGAATTTTGGAAGTTTGAAATTTTTAGAGAAATGTGAGAGCGTTTGTAGGCTTGAAGTCTAGAGAGATAAAGTAAAAATGAAAGTGAATATAAAAGTGAAGTTAAAATTGAATATATAGGTGGTTAAAAGGGTAACATGGTAAATTCCCTTTAAAAATCTGTCCTCTCTTGTTCTGTCTAGTCGCCTGTGGCATTCCACCAACATTTTTTCCTTCTTTTGTTCTTTTCACTATCTTTTCAAGTTCACTTCTTAATTATTTGCGTGTAACGTCCCAACATCCCATGTTAGGGGCTAGGACTCCAGAATAGTGTAAATAAGAGTATACTGACAAATTAGAAGTGCATTTCATGCATCATATGACATATTTAAATATTTGAATTGTGTTGATACATATTAAAATAATTGTACATGCATTCATTGACATTTTTTGGGTATAATTGATTTGTAAATGCGATTAAAATGTGAATTATGGATTACTTTAGTTGAAAATTTATTTGGCAAGTGTCATTATTATTTCGAAATTTTTGGTAAATTTTAGAAAATTTTAAAAATTTGGAGTATTTTTGAACTAGGAAAAATATTGAAATAATGGACCAATTACATTGTGACATGTGCAGCTTTAAATGTTTAACAAATAGCACACATGCATAGATGAGATGTGTCAATGTAATATTAACCCACATAGCTAGGTGTTGAGCAAAAACATTTCTGCAGCTTTTTCTCTCATTCTCTCATTGCTTCACCGAAAGTGCCCATCACCAAAATACTCTTCTTGATAATCCATTAGCGAACAGCAAATTGTTCATTTTGTGTATTGAGTCTACTCATAACTACTGGAAAATTTGCTGAATTAAGTAAGTTATGTTATGAGTTTTATGGGTACCATAAATGATTGTTTGATAATGGTTTAAGGTTTTTAAATGAATGCATGCATGATATAGGTTCTGTTTAGGATTGGTCTTAAGCATTAAAAAAAAACACAACAGTGAGAGAAACTTAGAAATGGTGATAACTGTGGATGATATTTTGTATTAGATGCTTGTGATATTGGAGTTAACTAGAAAAAGATGTAACAGATGAATGAAAATGTAGAAGTTCCTGAAAGCTAATGTATGAATATATATGCTATATTTTTGTTCACTTTTGATATGTGGGAATATGTGTGAGTGTTTTTGAGATGATCTGAAGTGAGTTTAAAGATAAGGAAAATGAATTAGGTGAGGTCCTGATATAGAAATGATAAAATGATAAGTTTTTAATAAAATGACAATGTAGAAGAATGTGGAAAAATGCATCAAATGAATGTAAGATAGAGAAAAATGCAGAAATTGGAATTTGCAAGTATACGATTTTTGATGTTTATGATGTTTGTTGGATTTTTGATTTATTTGTATCCAGATGGGATGAGATGAAAGTAGAAAAGTTAATTTAGGCATAAGTTGTATGAGTTGGATAGTGTAAAAGTGGGAAAATCTAGAAAAGGAAAAAGAAGAAGAAGACTTACATTTTAAAGAGAGAAGTGAAGAGGAGTTACACCGAAGGTTTACTATAGAGAGACTATTTTGAACATCTTTCATTCATTTTGTTATAACTTTGTCTCCCAACTTCCAAATGACTTGAAAATTGAACCAATACACTCCTAAGATATTTTTTTCCTGCACATAAAAGTTTAGAGCCATCCGAATTGATTTGAAAAAGATTACTTGGATTAAAGTTGGGAAATGTGCTGGAATGTTATGAACTGGAGAATTTTCATTGAACATGCTTTGGTATTTTAATTATATTTTGATATTTAGAATTCCAAAAGAGTTTATTATTCATTCATAATAAAATTGAGATACATTTCTACAACTTTCTTGTAGAAGTATAATTTTAATTCTATCTTTAAGAGTTTCAAAATTTGTCATGAAATGAGTCTTGACTTAGGCTATAGCACTACCAGGGATAGAAATCATATCCCCTTGTTATTGAATAAACTGTATTGATTTAGGCCGAATTAGAAAAAGTGTCTTCGCAAAAGTTATAGCTTATTCTCTTAGCTTTTGATTGGTAAAAATTTTGTAATTTTTTGAAGCTGTAATTGAGAGATATGATCTGTACAACTTGAATGCATGATTATGCTCTAGCCAAAATTTCAAATGTACTTAGTCTGTGGTTAGAACATAATCAATAAGATCACAAGTGCAGGAGGTTTAAAGGAGCAATTGTGAGTAACTTAAGATGGTCTCACTTTAATTTGATCTGATATCATTGAATTGAATTTGATATATGATGAATATGTACTATTTATGTACTAAATTTCGAACAATACTTCTGCGAGGTGTTTGATGCATGTGAATATCATTGGAAGTGCTATTTGTATGTGAATGAGACTGCCTAAATGATTCTCAACTAAATGTGACTAAATGTTATGGCTGACTTTATTGACTAAGATAATGTGAATGAAAGTGATTGACTATATTGAATGAATTGTGACATGCATTTCATTTCAATACATGTAATATAAAGGCAATTGTGACTGGTGTTGCTACTGACTGAGACTGCTACTGAAAAGAGCTTAAAGCTCAAACATATGTGGTTAGAGCCTAAGGCGCACTGTGAGCAATGAGCCTTGTATCCGCAATGGATAAGGGACAGTATGAAAGAGCTTAGTGATACGGGATACTGAAAAAGAAAGCACACTGCCACAACAACGTAAAAACAAATGTGAGTCTCATACACATTGCATTCACTTATGGTTTGAATACATTGAATGATTTACAAAGCTGTGAGCATATTTCAAATATGAATAAATGATAGTAAATCTATGATTATGTACTACATAAGTGAAATGAAACGATATCTTGATTGAACTATATGACTAAAACATGACAGTTGTGAATAATGTGTTTTGTGTTATAACTTGATGATAATCAAAGTGATTTGAATTATATGATAACATGCTATTGTGTGATACATCTTGAGTGAACCATCGAGGATGGTTACCCTACTGAGTTCACCAAAATTGCAACGTTGAAAATTTCAAGTTCAGTAGACTGAGACGACCTAGCTTTTAAGATTACTTGAAGCAATTTTGTGCAATTTTGAAGATCATATATAGCTCAAAGGTCGGTGAGCTGGGGTTGAAGACATAGTTTGTTAATATCTTTTGTTTATTCCTCATATTTCTAGCGTACTATGTAGACTGAGCTGTTATGCTCATAGGATGGTGTTATATAAACTTGGATGTTGAATTTAAAGCCACAATGTACATTATGGTTTATGATATAAATGAGAAAATTTTAGATTTTAGAAAATGTGTGATTTATGGTTTAGTTCTTGATGCCATGTTATAAAGTAAAGGTGATATAGGTAACACGCCAATTTTGTCGGGCATGTGCACGTGTGACCGTATAGCACACGTGCATACGTCGGGTGGGATTGAGGTGTTATAGTTGGTGGTATCAGAGCATGGTTGGCATCCCTAGGGATATTTAGTAATGTTAGGCATGAAATGTTATGAAAATTTTGGATGATAATTAAAGTTATTGTGTGTTATAGGTTATCTGACATAGGCGATCAAGTGGAACACTCAGCTGACCTAGGACCGGAAAGAGCCAGTAGAGAGTTGTCAGTATCTCGACCTGAGGGAATGCCTCTAAGGATTTCCGAGAGAAGGGAAAGGAGGTACTATAAACTGTGAAAGTTGGGGGCTGTGGACTTCTACGGAAGTACAGACACTGCAAGGGTCGAGGGATGGTTAGAAAGAGCTAAGAGGGTCCTTGATCAGATGGACTATGAGTCGGACGAGAGGTTCGACTATGCTATATCTCTACTGCAAGGCCCAGCTTACTTGTGACATCCCATTACCTATGAGAAGGTTAGAATAGTAAATAGGAGTGTTCAGTGAGAGGCAAGAGATGCATTTTTATGTT
>JAOSBO010098061.1:0-26616 GCA_027563915.1 Erythroxylum rotundifolium | reverse complement strand
TGATTCCAGATTCATTTAATAGTGCCATTATCGATAGTCAACTACTATCATGATATGAAACTCATCATTCCCTTGAAATAAACTCCTTTACTTATATGGAGATAAATCGCAACACTACAGTCTAAAACCATAATTAAACGACCAACTTGGTTATTCAACTGTGAATCAATTAATTTAGATTCTAATAATATACATGTTTCCAATACATCTCTATGTATATGTATATTACTTACAAAAGAATCTTCGCATCTTTTGACCAGATATATAACGCTCACACAATTAAAACCAAACTCTTTTGTTTTATTAATAATAAATAGTTTCATTACAAAACTATAACTGAAGAAGATAAAGTTAAATGTAAGTACACTTGCTTTCCAGGGCACTATATTTATGTTATATCAAGAATTGTATCTTTCAACTGTTGCATATTGTACATGTGAATTTTGGAAATGCAACAACATTTGAGACTATATTGTTTGTGAATAAAAATGGAACAATATGATTATTGGAGTGTTTTATGTTATGTGCGATGAATTTAAAGGTAAAATGAATTGATTTAACAATTTTAATGTGCCATTTTCATAGAGTATATCCTCAAATATCCTTCGGTATGTTAGGTATATGCTCTATCGGAGTGGTACATTACAAAAAATTAGAAGCAATGATATAAATAAAAGGGTAAGAGCGTAAAACCTATTAAGGTGATTGAGGTGGTGACTATGTTGGAGACGGAATGTGAACACCTTAAACAGTAAAGTATTTGTCAATCTTCTTGATGTTGAGTAGTTATCCTAGTTGTTCTTGTGCCATCTCCTTTAACAGTTTGTTTTATCAAAGACCAAAGTGAAGACCTTCCCCTAGCTTTCCTCTTGATCATCTTATTTTTCTTTACTTGACCCCTAAGCTTAGTTCCCTAACTTGTAATCACTTCCAAAAAACAGGAAAATTAGCAATCAAAACCATTCCAAAAATATGTTACTAGAATTCAAAACATGCTATTAACTATATCGCATTTGTAATCTAACTACTGAACATGCTAAGTTATAATCATTAGCTTGACCTTGCATCCTTCAAACTCAGTTAGGATCAATTGTGAGTGGCTGTTACCACCCTTTTCTCTACAAGGCGGCTTTGTAGCCCATAAATAGGTTACATGTTAGGAGATAATGAAAAGGACATAATCAATCAAATCAAAGAATCCAAGTAATTTTTGTAATGCCTTTTTCGATAACAAACTCTCAACATAATCAGGAATGATGAAATCCTATAAATCTTTGATGGAGTAAAACAATTTACGTTATAAGAAGTTGGATTGCTCATTTTCTCTGCAATCGTCGTTGTCCACTCTTCTGCTTCAGCTTCTTAAATAGGGACTTCTGTATATTCCTTAAAGTATATAGTCTTTGTCACTTGTTCTTCGTAACTTACTTCTTTAAAGCAACCCTTCTATTACATTTTGATATACTTATCCATTATGTATATTTTCAAACAAGTGTTACTTTCTTTCAGATGTTTCAATTATTTGTTCATACTGAACTCCAGATGCTCGTCATCAATTCAAAGAAGTAATTTTCCTTCATAGACATCTATCAGTGCTTTTCCAGTGTTCACAAAGAGTTATTCAAGAATTAGTGGACAGTTCATATCCTCTTTGAAATCTAATAAGATGAAATCCACAGGAATAATGAATCTGTCCACCTTTATGATAACATCCTTGATCACGCCAAACAATTTCTTTATATATCAATTCACCAACTGAATAAGCATCAGAGTTAGCTTCACATCCCCGAGACCCAAATTCCAAAAGGTCGACAAAGTGATAAGATTTAGACTTGCGCCTAAGTCGCATAAACACTTTGCAAATTCTAACTTACTAATCACATAGGGTGTTGTAAAGCTTTCAGGATCCTTCAACTTAGAACGCATATGATTGGTGATAATAGAGATACAACTTTCATTTAGTGCTACCGTTTGATGCTTTTCCCAAGTCCACTTCTTTGTTAATGACTTTAAGGTAATTGGGTATATGTTCTAATGCCTCCACAAAAGATAAATTAATTTGCAAAGTTTTTAACTTCTTTATGAACCTTGCAAAATATGCATCTAGTTTTTTCTTTATTAAATGATGGAGAAATGGAATCTTAGGTCTATATGGCATAGAGGTTTCTTACTTTTCTTCTAGGTGGGTTTCATATTGTTTCTTTATTGATTGCTCAAGCCCTTTCCAAGTTATGAGTGTGATTACCTTGAGTTGCTCCCTTAGGTTTGCTTCAGTATTGCTTGGGAGACTCCTCACACTTCTTATAGATAACACATTTTCTAGTTGGCTTATCTGGCCTTTAAGTTATGAATAGATGAGGCATGGTTTTTAGTTATTTGTTCAAACTTCTCTTCTAGCCTCTTTTGGGCCTCATCCATGCTTATAATCTTCCCTTCTAACCTCTTATGAGCTTTATCTATTCTCATGAGCTTGTCCATGACCTTGTCTAATTTAAACTCATTAGCATTGGAATTATTTTGTTGAAATCCAAGTAGCCCTTCATTTCGCAATTGGTTACCCGCATTATTTGACCAAGAAAAATTTTCATGATTCCTCCACTTGGGGCTGTAAGCATTAGAATAAAGTTTGTTTTTTCGTTTTTAACCAAATTGTGTGTCATGTAATTGAGTTACTATGTATTGCTATTTAGCATTACAAAAATATTAGCGGTAATATGATTAACTTGTCCACATAACTTGCATCCATGTTGAATTGCTCTAATTGGAGTAGATGAAAAGGCTTGCAGGCTATTTAGTTGTCTTGTTAAGTTATCGATCTCAACTTACATTGATGTAATTAAATCTACAATAGTGACTCCCTTATGATCTTGAAAAGTCGACTGCTATTTACTTCTGTCCTACATGTAAAGATAATTATTGTTTGCCATCTCTTCTAGCAAGCTTTATACTTCCTCAACTGTCTTCTGCATAAGAGATCCTCCAGAAGCTACATCTATAGTGCCTCCCATGGGTGGATTAACTCCATAATAGAATGTTTGCAATAAGAATTCTCTTTGTAAATTGTGATGAGGACATCTCCTTTGCAAATCCTTGTAACACTCCCATACTTAATAAAATGATTCCTCATCATTTTGTTGGAAATTTTTATCTCTTTTAATCTAGTAGTCTTTATCAACAGGAAGTACTTATCTAAAAATGTGTGCACTGGTTGCTTCCATGTCGTGATGTTCATTAGGTTCAAGCAACAATATCATGCTCTGGGTTTATCCCTTAGGGTAAAACGAAATAGACTCATCCTAACTGCATCATCCAACATATTATTATATCAAAAGGTATCACATATATCTAAGAAGTTTACTAAATGTGCATTAGGTACCTCGTTCGCTAACTTGTATAATTACACGTTGGTCTGTAACATATTCAGCAACTATTGTTTTATTTCAAATGAGGCTGGCACTGGCGTTCGAATGATGCCTTGTTGTGTAGCGATGAACCTTGGCCTTATGAAATCCATAATCGCTGTTGGTTTCTTTCATTGAATTCTTCCGTCGTTTTTTGATTGATCTCCTCTTAGCATCTTGTTCTTCGAATTGCATATTCTTGTCTCATTCTATCTAGTGCTGGATTTTCTTCGATCTTAGTTGAACTCCAACCAACTCTTGTGTTCATGCAATAAAATAGACATAAGAAAGGCAAAAAATTCCTTAGAACAAAGGAATTCAACTAGTCTTAAACTACTTTCTCAATAACGGTACGAAAAACTTGTTGAGCAAGTTTTACTTATAATAAAACCAACAATATCTACAAATATACTAATTGTAAACTTGTAGTATCAAAAGTATCAATCTTATGAGGAAATAGTTAAAACTAACCTAACTTTTTCTAAGGTACTAAAATATGAAATGAATGAAAGTACAAAAAATAAAATACGCAAATAACCAAACAATAATTTAGCTGCCACAATTATGCAAGGATGATCAAGGATGAAGCTTAGGATTTATTATTTTGGTGTTTTAGTCCCTTATCCACTATTGATTCAATTAGTCATTGATCCTAGAATTTTCAAAAGATTAATTACTCTCTCTCAAAACCTAATCACTTAACCCTAATTGATTACGATAGATTTTGCAATCTCTAGATTCATAAAAACTTCTTAATATTTTTAACTAATTCTGAAGTGATTTATTGAATAATTAAGTTCTCAAATAAGATCTCTCTTAGTATGATTATCAATTTGATATTTGTGTGACTTATTAAATCACAAACTTTCATTGCACAACCTAATCTGATTACTTTCAACTCACTCTCTCGATTTATTGTTGAAGTATTGACATACACAAATATCCCCATACCAGAATATTGTATTGAATTCAATAATAATCAAGTTGCAAAACAACTGAAGAACAAATCCTAATTTGGAAATTTAAAACATCATAAACGTAAGCTTCATCTACAAATCCACTTTACACATCAAGTTTAATTAAAATAACAAAAGGAAGGAAAGAAAACTTGATTAGGAATTGAATGTGGAAATATGGAAATCTCCAATGTTCTCCTTGATTCTCCTTGTTTGATCCAATTTAGTAACATGGTGGCGGCCTTTTTGTGTCGTTCACATTCCTAAATAGTAGTTTAAGGTCCTAGGGTTGTTTCTGGAGCTTTCCTACTTAATTTGGTTCCAAAAGTAGGCCCAAAATGTCAAAAAACTGAAGAAGCTGGTGTGTTGGAAAAGCTCAAATTCACTGGAATTGTTGTCTGGCATATGCATAGTCTGATGCACGACCTTGCATCAAACCGTGCATCACCAAAATTGCTAAAAGTCATGAATTTGCAAGGTGTAAAAGATGTGCATAGGATTATACATGATTGTGCATCTCTTTTGTGCTTTAAATCTTTGTTCTGTGCTACGTTTTCATCTAAATTCTTCTCCTTTCTTCAATTTCCTGTTTCCATACACTCACAAACACATCAAACATTGTATAAAACATAAAAATTAAGATATAATTATTGGCCTAAACTAAACAAAAACCAAAACCTAGAATATAAATAAACACACACATAATTCTAAGCCTAACATGCAACAATCATCTAAAAACTATCTATAAACACACTCAAGCACCTATCAAAACATAGTTTAAACTACACCTAACAGTCCCACTTTGAGAGTAATTCTAGATTCTTAACACTAGAATTTCCAGATTACTTGAAGTGTTATCTAATCAATTTGAAAGTCAAACATATGAATCATCTATTCAGGCTTCAGTCTAACTTTAGGCTTTTTTGAAGTGCAACATTATTAATAGTTCTTTTGATTATTCTATAGTATGAGTTGGATAGCATCTTCAAGCTTCATTTAGCCTTAAATGAAGCAATTTGACTCGAAAATAACTTGATAATTTTTTAAATATGGATTCAAGTTCATTCAATTTTAATTTAATTTATTGATTTCAAACTGACATATAATTTAAGTTAGTTAGACCAAGGCTAATTTTTCATCCTTATTTAACAAGTTTGGTTTTGCTACCATGAAACAGTTTAGAGGTTTCAAATGTTGTAACACTAGTTCAATCAAGGAATTGTATATGAATTGCTTTAACCAGAATATCATCACTTCATACTTTCATATTCAGAATGTAAATGTGAAAAAATGATTCTTGATCAAATATACCATGAACATAACTATATGAGCTTTTCATTGCAAAAGAAATTTGAATACAAATCTAAGTTAGGTAATTTTGATTCACGTATACATATTAAATAGAGATTACATTGCTCTATCACTCCATCCCTAGTTTTATTAGCTTTAGTCCATACATTTCAAATATAAGATGCCTCAACATTTAACCACTTTTCAATGTCAAAACGAAACTAGTAGACTAAAACTAGGGAGGAATCTATTTCAGCATCCACATTATATATTTTCTTTATCATACCAACTTGTCAAGTAGTGGATTTTATTTAGATCTTATAGACACTATAAACACAATTATGTGAGAAACCTTTTTAAAAAAACAACATTCTTTTTCATCCACCTATGATTCAATCTAATATGTTTGTCCTAAAAAGTTTATAGTTTCAAATTATTTTTGTAGAAAGCAGTGGCTTAAGCAAATGCGAGTAGCATACCAGGTAAACTATTTCAGCAACACTCATTATATCTTGCCTAAATACATAGCTAAAGACCATATAAAAAGACATGAAGAAATATAAAGTAAAACAATAACGTAAATGCGAGTAGCATACCAGGTAAACTATTTCAGCAACACTCATTATATCTTGCCTAAATACACAGCTAAAGACCATATAAAAAGACTTGAAGAAATATAAAGTAAAACAATAACAACAGGCATTAAGCCTAATCCTTAAAACCTGTAGTAGAAAGAAGATAGAAAGGAAATTTCAGGCATCTCAAAGAAAGATTAGATAAGTTAGCCTTATAAGATTACATCATATCAAAAGGTATTCACCCTAACTTATAATAAAAAATAGAAGGAAAACATGCAAGACTTATTGTCTTATGTAGCCAGGAGGATGGTTAATGTAATCATTATTTGTTGAAAAATATCCATTTACCCAAGCTATTTACAAAAATGGCCTAACAATATGTATTATTCTTTGTTTTAAAATAACTGGATAAAATATTTATGGATAACATAATGTTACAAACAAAAGTAGCACATGGGAAGAATAAAAGAAGAAAGAAGACAAGGTCAAAAAAGGAAGTAGAAGAACAAAAAGAAGCAGGAAATGATGTAGTAATACTAGCATTAGTGTTAAGAGGAGATACACATCATATCTGTAACAACCCTTAACAAACTATCCAGAATAAGCATGTGGTGTAATCTTAAAGGGGTCCAGTATTGTTTATTAGTTGTTGTAATGACTAAAAAAAACAATGAAAATTTGAAGCAATTATGAAAATTTTCTCTTCTCCGTTTTGAGTTCTAGTGAATTCATTATGTTAAGAAAATACCATAACAATTGGTATTAGAACGGATGGTTCTCGATGGAGACAACATGACAGAAAGTATAAGAGGGTGAAAGTGTGGCGATTGGAAGATGGACTGAAAAACTTGTTGGAAGTGCAAATGAGATATGAGAAGGAGATCAATGACATTAAATCCATATTCCAACAGCTAATGCAGAAAATAGGCAATGAAAAGGTCAAAGCATCATCACAAAACTTTGGAGATGCAATTATACCATTCACACATGATTTAGCAAGTTGGACTTTCCCACATTCAAAGGTGTGGAGGTAAGAAATTGGATTTACAGTTATGAACAGTTCTTTGCAATCGATCACATACTAAACAAATTAAAGGTTCAAGTGGCATCACTTACTTATGGAAGGAATGGCATTGGAATGGCGCCAGTTGATAATGAGGAACAAAAGCGATGAGGAAGTGCAATGATGGAAAGAGTTTATAGCAACCTTGAGACAAACTCTTGATGATGAGATTTTTAAAGACCCAATCAAGGATTTGAAGAAGCTTAAACAAGAAGGATCGATGATGAAGTATTGTGAACAGTTTGAAAAAAACCTCAAACAAATTAACACTCCCAAAAAGTTTTCTCATTGGTTTTTTCATGAAAGGCCTTCAACTTAAACTGAAGTTGATGGTTAAAATGATAGACCCCCAAACTCTCTAGTAAGCATACGCACTATCATGAAAATAAGAAGCTATAATGGTTGCCAGTGTAGTGGTGTCCTTTATAAAAGGGCCAAAAGCTCTGGGACAGATAAGGGGAGGAGTCAATGGTGAACCTAAAAATTCCTCTAATCAAAAATAGCTTAGAAGTTAGTTTGCTTCCTTATCCTAGACATCAAGTGAACGTGAATAGGCCCGGATACGATAGAAACTTATGTGGCAGAAAACAATGGATAGCAAAGAGCTCGATAAGAAAAAGGCTAGAGGACTATGTTTTTAATGTGACTAGAAGTACAACCTAGGATATAAATGCAGAAAGGGACAATTTCAACTATACTTGATAGAGGAGGAGGAAAATATAGAGAATGAAGGGACTCATGATGAAATGGAAGAGGAGAGACCAAAGAGCCCCATAGTGTGTTTGGAGGTGATATGGGGATTAAGGGAATAAGGGGAGTTTAAGCAAATGAGGTTGGTAGGTAGTCATCAATGGAAGCTTTTTCATATTCCCATTAATAGTGGCAACACTCACAACTTCTTAGATGAGAAGCTTATTAAAAATGGAGGCATAAAAGTATTAGACATACCAACTTTGAATATCACGATTGGAGGAGGGATGAAATTGAAATGTCATCAAGCATATAGGAATTTCACTGGAAAAATGTAAGGGGTGCAGTTCACCATCGACACCATTATTATTAAAATAGAAGGATGTGATATGGTATTGGGAGTGTAATGGCTAATGATTCACAATTATTTGCTCTGCAACTTCAAGGATTGTGCCATAGAGTTCCAGTGGGATGGTCAAACTACTAAACTAACAGGCAACCCTAAGGAAGGAGCTAAGGAAACAACAAGTAAGGCTCTCCGTAAATTGATGACAAATTCAAGCAATAATTCATTATTTGTGTTAAGATTAACATATCCTATGGGGGATAAGATCAATACAAGAGAGGAATTGGAAGGGCTATTAGCGAAGTTTAACGTATTATTCTAAGAGCCAAGGCAGTTGGCTCCGGAAAGAACTTATGATCACAACATTCCTCTTAAGTACGGAGTCGCAATGATCATTATACGTCTGTATAGGTATTCAAATGAGTAAAAGAATGCAATCAAACAATTGATTTAGGAACTATTGGAACAAGGGTTCATCAGGACGAGTGTGAGTTCTTATGCTTCTCTAATGATCCTAGTAAAGAAGAAAGACAACACATGGAAAATGTGTGTCGACTACCAAGAATTGAACAAACACAACATCAAAAGAAAATCCTCATTCCTATTATTAAGGTATTGTTGGAAGAGTTGAAAGGCTTCAATTGGTAGTCCAAATTAGACTTTAGATCTGATTACTACTAGATCAAGATGAAGAATAAAGACATTTCGAAAACTGCATTTGGGACTTGACAGACACTTTAAGTTCTTAGTAATGCCCTTCGGGCTCACAAATTTCCCTTCTACTTTCTAAAGCCTCATGAACGACATATTTCAGCCGTATTTATGGAAGTTCCTATTAATCTTCTTTGACAACCTCCTTATTTACAGTTATAACTTCATACAACACTTAGAATATCTACAAAAGGTTTTTAATATATTTTATAACAGCAACATCGCTTTGTCAATGAAAAAAAATGCTTTTTTGGGGACAAATAGATCAAGTACCTAGGTCATTCCATCTTTGAATAAGGGGTGTCGATAGAAAAGAAGGAAATTTATACGATCAAACACTGGCTGCCATAGAAAACTCTTAAAGAGCTCAGGGGTTTCCCCGATTTGACTGGGTATTATCAATGCTTTATCAAGCATTATGGTAAAATCACCAAATCCTTAAATGTAGTATTAAAGAAGTAAAACAAGGGGAAGTAAGAATGGCAAGAGGAATAGCAACGGGGGTTTGAGAAGCTAAAGAAAGTGTTGATGAGAGCCATAGTGCTTGCACTTCCTAACTTTTCAAAAACCTTCAAGTGGAAGCAGATGTATGTGACAAGGGAATCGACACAGTGCTACAATATAAGGTACACCCCATCACATTCCTTAGCAAAGCCCTAGCTCCTAAGCACAGCTTTCAACCTACAAGAAAAATTCCTAGCAGCCATCAAAGTAGTAAAGCAATGGTATCATTATTTGAACAGAAATTCTTCAGAGTTTTAACTATCATAATAGTCTGAAGTTTTTTTAAAGCAACAAATCTCGATTTCATTTTAAAAAATCAGTTTCCTAAGTTGATGAATTATGATTTTGAAGTCGCATATAGAAGTTTTCAAGAGAACACGATAGCGAACACTTTATTTAAAGTCGCGAGTCAAGATTTATTGACACTATCGGTGTCTTAAGTGCAGACATCCTTAATGGAAGAAATTAAAGAAGCGTGGAGGAAGTACGTAACCATTAGAGACTTAATCTGAAAGCTAAAAAATTAGGAAATTTAGGCAGGAAATTATGAGTGGAAAAATAATCTACTAAGGTGTAAAGGGAAATTGGTAGTAGGGTGTGATAAGGAGCTCAAGAAGAAATTGATATCTTTAGCACATGAAAACCCATAAGGAGGGAACTTCAGTGTAATAGCAACAATCTATAGCTTGTTCCATTGGGAGCGGATAGCCAAGGATGTCTGAAAATAAGCAATCTGCCGCGTGATGTGCCAACAAAGTAAATACAAGCATGTAGCTTATCCAGCGCTACTATAGCCTCTGCTGATACTTGAAGGATGTTGGAAGGAAATCAATATGGATTTCATAGAAGGTTTATCTCCATCGACAAAGTAAGCAAGTATTCTCATTTTATGGCCCTAATGTTGGTCAAACTTGTTAGGCAGTAGCCTTTTGACTGCCTAACTTTATATTGTTAAGTAGCAGCCTTTTGGCTGCCTAATTTTGTTATTGTTAGGCAACAGTCTTTTGGCTTCCTAACTTTGACATATGAGCACAATGGAGGCCTATATAAGGCCCCCTCCATTCAATAGAATATAGCACAGAAAACAAAAAGAAAAGAAAGCCAAGGCTAAGAGAGAGCCAAGTAGAGATAAAAGCTTAGAGAGAAAACTTCTAGTGAGAGAAAATCAAGAGTAAATTTCTTGAGTTGAGAGTGTTGCACAATTTCTCCCTTCAGTAAAAGATTTGCAGTAGGTCTAGAGACGTATGCAAATTTAGCAGAACTTCGTTATCAAATTTTGTGTGTGTTATTTTGCATTACCACAAACCTAGTTTATAGGAAATTTGCATAATTTTCTTAACAACTAGTATCAGAACGTGGTTCTTTTTTTTTGGTGAATTCTGTAGTTTTCTGCAAGGGTACTATTTATGTGAATAGTGAATTTTGTGAATAATGAAATTTGGTTACAGCACTGGTTTGTCGATGGAGGTGTTCCAATTCACGGTGGTTTGCAGGAATTGTTAGATGAAAGGAAGGAGAAAATTGCAGAGTTCGACACAGATTTTGGGTTTTGGAAGATGCATATAGAAGATTATCTTTACCAGAAAACTCTATATCAATCTGTCTCAGAAAAGAAGCCAAATGGCGTGAAGGAAGAAGACTAGACTCTTCTAAACAGACAAGCCCTTGGCCTTATCCGCTTGACGCTATCCCGCAATGATGCTTTCAACATAGCAAAGGAAAAGACCACTGCTGGTATTATGGCAACTCTCTCCAGTATATATGAAAAGCCATCAGCCACTAACAAAGTTCACTTAATGAAGTGATTGTTCAATTTACAGATGATGGACGGCGCAACAGTTGCTCAACATCTTAATGAACTCAACACAGTCACGTCCTAGTTGAGTTCAATTGGAATTGAATTTGATGAAGAAGCATGAGCATTGATACTTTTGCCTTCCTTACCAGAAAGTTGGAATGCTACTGTCACAACTGTGAGTAGATCGTCAGGAATTAATAAGTTTAAAATTGACAATGTTCCTGATCTAGCTCTCAGAGAAGAGATCTGATAGAGAGAGAAGGGTGAATCATCAAACTCTTCAGTTTTGCATACAGAGTTAAGAGGAAGAAATTTGACCTGAAGGAATGGACAAAATAGATCAAACTATCGAGGTAGATCAAAGAACAAGAGGTCCAAATGCAGGAGTGCCGCCATAAGAGGTCCAAACCTATAGTTGGAAGACTGTCGAGTGCTGAAATTGTGGAAAGACTAGGCACTACAAAAATTAATGCAAGAGTGCACCAAAGAACCAAAAGGCGAAGGCAGAGGCAAATGTTACTTCCACCTCAGGAGGAGATGATGTGTTGATATGCTCTTTGGAGAGCAATGAGGAGTCTTGGATGTTAGACTCTAGAGCATCATTCCATATTACTTCGCAGAAAGAACTTTTCGAGATGTATGTCCCCCAAAACCTTGGAAAGATATACCTTGGCGATGATCAATCTTGTGTTGTTATTGGTAAAGGTTTAGTGAAGATTTAAGTTAAATGGGTATGTTTGGGAGCTAAAAGATTCAGACATATTCCTGACCTGAGAAAGAACTTATTCTCAGTAGGGCAGTTGGCTAGCAAAGGCTATATTACGATCTTCTATGGTGATAACCAGAAGATTTCAAAAGGTACAATGACGGTTGCTAGAGGAAAACAAGTAGTACTCTTTACATAATAGTAGGGGTACGCTGTTCAATACTAGTTGCAGTAGGAAATGAAAATCCCAATTTATGGCATCAAAGACTTGGCCATATGAGCAAGAAAGGGATGAAGATTTTACACTCGAAGGGAAAAATTCCAGGTCTATAGTTAGTTGATATTGACATATGTGAAGATTGCATACTTGGAAAGTAGAAGAGGGTCAGCTTTTAGACAAGTGGCAGAACCCCAAATAAGAAAAGGTTGGAGCTCATTCACTATGATGTTTGGGAACCAATGACTGTCTTATCTATTAGTGGGCAACACTACTTCTTGACTTTCATTGATGATCACTCTCGAAAGGTATGGATTTACTTTATAAAGCATAAGTCTAAAGTGTTTGAGGCCTTTAGGAGATGGAAAGCTGTGGTTGAGAATAACACAGGACTAAAGATCAAAAAACTTAGAACTGACAATGGTGGTGAATATGAAGACACCAAATTTAAGAAGTTCTGTTATAAGCACGGAATCAAAATGGAGAGAACCATGCCAAGTATGCCTCAACACAATGGTGTAGCTGAGCGTACGAATCGAACATTGACAGAAAGAGCCAAAAGCATTTGTTTACAGTCAAGTTTACTAAAGCAGTTATGGGTAGAAGCAGTCAAAACAACAACTTAATCAATTGAGGCCCTTTAATTTCATTAAAACACATGATACTCGAAGAGGTATGGGGCGGAAAAGAGGTAAAACTATCACATCTAAGAGTTTTCAGTTATGTAGCTTATGTGCATATTAGTAATCAAGGCAGGAATAAGCTTGATCCTAAATCTAAGAAATGCACCTTCATCAGCTATGGCGAGGATGAATTTGGCTACTGCCTTTGAGATGACGAAAACAAGAAGGTGACCCACAGTAAAGATGTGATTTTTAATGAACAAGTGATGTATAAAGACATGCATAAAAAGAACACTAGCAACTCGAAGCAAAGTGAGCCAATATTTGCAGATGCAAATGATGTCCCCAATAATCCTGTGAAAAAACCAATTACAGCAAGTCCTCAGCTAGAAGAACTTGTTGGACAAAGCAGTGTGTAGCAATCCAACACACTACAACCTCTTATTCCAGCTCTTATATTGAGAAGGTCTTCTAGGCCTCATGTGCCTAACAGGAGATAAATGAATTATCTATTACTAAGTGATGAAGGGGAGCCTAAATGCTATGATGAAGTGTATCAAAATGAAGATGCTAACAAGTGGGAGTTTGCCATGAAAGATGAGATGAATTTTTTGATCTCTAACCAGACATGGGAACAAGCCAAGCTACTTGTTGGGAAGAAGGCATTTCACAACAAATGGGTGTACTGGGTGAAAGAGGAGCGCGATGATTCCAAGAGATACAAATCCTGACTAGTTGTCAAAGGATTTCAACAGAAGGAAGGAATTGAGTACTCTAATATTTTTGCTTCCAAAGTAGTGCTCAATACTATCAGATCAGCGTTTAGTATTGTTGCCATTGAAGATCTTAATCTTGAGCAGTTATATATGAAAAATGCATTTCTTCATGGAGAGTAGGTTAAAGAGATATACATGCATTAGACATAAGGTTTCTCATAAAGACAGAAGGAAAACATGGTGTGTAGACTTAAGAAGAGTTTGTATGGCCTGAAACAAGCTCCAAGACAGTGGTACAAAAAGTTTAACGGCTTTATACACAAGAAAGGCTTCTAAAAGTGTAATGTCGACCACTGTTGCTACTTCAAAAGATATAAGTCCAGTTATATCATTTTACTAATTTATATCGATGATATGTTAGTAGCAGGTTCAGATATAAAAATTATCATAAGGTTAAAACAACAATTGTCAAAGGAGTTTGACACGAAGGACTTGGGTCCAACAAAAAGGATTCTTGGAATGCAAATCATAAGAGATAAGCAGAGAGGGACTTTGTAGTTATCTCAGTCAGAGTACATTAATCACGTTTTGAAAAGATTCAACATGGATGATGCCAAGCCATTCAACACACCCTTGGAAAGTAATTTTCACTTATCCAAGGATCAGTCCCCTCAGAAGGAGGAAGAGAGATGTTTAATGGCTAAGGTCCCTTATGCCTCAAACATTGGGAGTTTAATGTATTCCATGGTCTGTACAAGACTAGACATCGGCGATATAGTGGGAATTGTTAGTAGGTTTATGTCAAATCCAAGGAAATTTCATTAGGAAGCTGTCAAGTGGATTTTGAGATATCTATAACGCACCTCAAAAAAGTGTTTCTAATTTGACAAGGGAGAGCTAAAAGTGCAAGGCTATGTAGATGCAGACTTCGGAGGTGAAGTTTATCACCGAAAAAGCACCACTAAATATATATTCACTGTCAGAACTACAGCTATTAGTTGGATGTCATAGATATAGAAAATTGTCACTCTATATCCACTACAGAGGTTGAATATGTCGCAGTGACTGAAGCTAGTACAGAGATGATATGGTTTTAAGGTTTGTTAACTGAGTTGGGATTCAAACCGGAGAAGAAAGTTTTGTATAGTGATTGTGACATCCAAATACCCCCTGGGAGGATAGGTGGATGCCACACAAGACAGTAGAAATAATCCAAAACATTTTACGGAAACATAGCATTCAAAAATCTTCCATTGGAAGCAATTTAGAACAAACATACATCATATCGCATGAACTTAATACAAATTTGTTCCAAAAACTGAAACTAGATTCAAACATAGTTATTATAAAAACTTACAACAATTCGGAATCATACATTTTATAAACAAGCCAAAATATATTCAAAATACATTTTAATCAAATCAAGACTCAGATTCCATTGGTCATTGCTGTTGACTCATCCCAGTCTTTATAATCCTGCTAAGCATATAGCTTAGTGAATAATAACTAATCTATATATAAAGTGATAACTCATCATACTGAATCATGTAATAGCATAAGCATGCATTAACAAATTGGTTTAACAATAAAACAGACATAATGCATTTTAAAATAGATTTTATAGCTAACAGAGCTGAATATCAAAAGAGTGTATAAACCTTTCAAAATCATAATACAATTTTGTTTATGTCATAATCAAACATAATCAGAACACAAAATCAGATGACTGATAAGCCATTTACAGAAGCAGGAAACAGGACTTATACAGGAGAGATTGAAGTCTCGACATTGAAGTGTCATAGTAGAGACCGAATTCTTGACACCGAAGTGTCACAGGAGCAACTACAGACCCTTCTAAGCATGCCTATTTACCAACAACTAGGACTCAACAATTTTAAAACCAAAATAAAGTCATTTCAGACATTTCATGTGCAAAGCAAGCAGTCAATCATATTCACATGCAAATAGCACTTCCAATGTTATAAACATGCATCAAATGCCTCTGACAATCATTGTCCAGAATTCAGAACACAATCAACATAAACCAAATTCAACAAGCAGAACAAAGTAAGGTGTAACTGTTTAAGATTACTCACAAAAGCTTCCTTATCGCTTATTGCCTCGAAGTCCCGGCAATATCTGGAAGTGATTGCTCTATGCATTCCTCTATAACATTCAACACATATACAAATCACTATTGTGCATGATTAAGAATTTATTTATGTATCCTGAATATGTATGATGCTTGTTCATGAAAACTTCTCTGGTATATTTCCTTACTAAACTGATGTAAACATCAATTGTACTTCAAAAGTTCCAAAATTCATACATTCAATTACTATTCCAGCTTTTGCTGGAAGTACCTCATTTGGGTTAACTTTACATAATAAATAAAATTAAGAAAATAATGCATTTCTGTAACACTTTCTTCTAGACAATTATTCCTCTATGTTTTAAGTCTCTATTGATACCAAGATCATTCAATTTGGTTCATTATTCTATGAGTTATGCTCAAAATACCACAGACTGTGTACATTTGAAATTTTAGCTAAAGTATTATCACGCATTCAAGTTGTACAACTCATATCTCTCAATTACAATATTTAAAAATTACAAACTTTATACCAATATAAAGATAACACAATAAGATACAATTTGATGTAGACACCTTAGCCTAATTCCCTATACATCAATACAGTTTATTCAATATCAACAGGACATGATTTCTATCTCTGGCAGTACTATAGCCTCAGTCAAGACTCAATTTCGAGTAAGATTTTGCTTAGACTTCTTCAAGAAAGTTGTATCTGTATGACTCTAATTTAATATGAATTAAGAATAAACTCATTTAAAAATCTATAGATCAAGATATACTCGAAATACCAAAGCATGTTCAATGAAAATATTCCAGTTTACTTCCTCATTTTCATCCTAAATTCATCAATCAAATCTTTCACTAATGATTTCAAATGGCTATATATTTTTATTGAGAGGAATAAAAATGTGTTATGAGTTTGTTGGTTCAAAAATCAAGTCATTTGGAGGTTGGAAGAAGAAGTTATAGCCAAAAGACTAAAGGATGTTCAAAATTGTCAAACAACATCATTCACTACCTTTTATTCCAACTTCTCCCAGCTCTTCCCAAAACATACCTTCGGGTCAATCTTTCATGGCCATTTTGACAAGGAATATGAAGGATTAGGCAAAAAATTCTTCTAAAAAATTGTTCCTTTGTGCCTTAAGTTTCTAATGAAGCTAATTTCATGAAATTTTGGTTCAATATCATTCAAGTTATTAAAAAAAAATCCACATACTGTTTTTACACTTAGACCGAACACAAATTTCATCTTCAAGCCAAATTTATATACTCTTAAGGACATATTTCGAATTCAGTTGCTTCATGAAAAATGTAGTTCTATGTCTTTATTTTACTCTAAATCAAATTTCATCCAATTTAGATATTCACGTATCAAGTTATGCCCTAAATACAAATGTCTATTCAGTATAATTCTGCATATCTCATACTCCAGCTCACTTTAAACTTTCATCTAGTTATTCATATCTCCGAATCTGCTTCTTCCATCACCACCCCCACATGCATCAACACCATTTACGCATGCAGCAATCCATAAGCATGAAAATGTACTCCATTTACGCATGCATCCAGTTACAAACATTAAAACCTCAACAGAAATCATTTACACTATCATAAAACTTACTTGATTAAGCTCTTCTCTCTTCAGAAATTTTCCAGAACTTAGGAGAGCGAACAACTTGTTTTGGTGATGGATAAATAGGGAATTTTTATGCAACAATTAAAACCTCTAATGACAAAAAACTTCACAAGATGTAGCCTTAACAAATTATCCAAAAGCCAATGTTCATAAGTGAGCAAGATGGTGTCTTCGGTGCAAAACAATAAAGAGAAACTTTTGTGAAGTAGAAGACTTTCAATGAAAGCATGAAGAGGACTGCAGAAACATTTCTACTATTGCCTAGGTGTCACTTTTTAAGCTTGACACATGTCACTCTTGCATGTAGCCCATTTGTCATCAATGTAAGGCTACCATTTGTCACTTAGTAATTTGTCCAAATGTCACACATTCATTGATCCATTTGTCACTCCGTAATTTTTCTCTTAATTTCTTTATTTTTCTTAATCAAAATTACCTCAAATTTTCAATAGCTTTCTTAAATATCCTAAATGTCTCCAAAAATGTGGAATTTATTTTAATACACACCAATTTAATTATCCAAGACAATTAATCCACAATTCATCAAAAATTCTGAAATAATAATCATTATCATTATTTTAATACACACCAATTTAATTATCCAAAATTCACACTTTAATCACATTAAAAATTCACTTATACTCGAAAAAATGTCAATGAATGCATGTACAAATATTTGCATATGTCAAAAATGCATATGCACATATAAGTCAATACTCAAATATGCAAAACATACAATGCATTGAAATTTCTCAATATTCTAACCCCTAACACGTGGTGTTACAATTCTTCCCTCCTTAAGAAAATTTCGTCCTTGAAATTCATACCTGATCCTAATAATTGCGGATACTGAGCTTTCATGGTTTCTTCTATTTCCCATGTTGCTTCTTCAAGTCCATGGTGTTGCCAAAGTACTTGAAATTCATACCTGATCCTAATAATTGCGGATACTGAGCTTTCATGGTTTCTTCTATTTCCCATGTTGCTTCTTCAAGTCCATGGTGTTGCCAAAGTACTTTTACTAAAGGTATTTGCTTATGCCTTAGTTGCCTAACTTCTCGGGCTAAGATAGAAACTGGCCCTTTTTCATATGATAAATCTGGTCACACCTGAATTTCTTGCATTGGAATTTTATGTGTCACATCAGACTGATATCTTCTTAGCATAGAAAAGTGGAGCACATAATGTAGCTTGGCCAATTCTTCGGGAAGAGCCAACTGATAAGCTACTAGTCCAACTCTTTTAAGAATTTCATAAGGGCCAATGTATCGCGGACTAAGTTTACCCTTCTTATCAAATCGAAGTGCATTCTTCCACGATGACACTTTCAAGAGCACCTTATCCCCTACCTGATACTCAATATCTCTCCATTTTAGGTCTGCATAAGACTTCTGCCTATCACTGGCAGCTTTCAACCTTGTTGAACAATCTTAATCTTTTATTCAGTATCTTTCACAATTTTAGGCTCGATAATCTTGTTTTCATTCAATTCGGTCCAACATATAGGAGTTCCACACTTCCTACTATACAACGCTTCATAAGGCGTCATGCCAATGCTCGTCTAATAATTGTTGTTGTAAGAAAACTTCATTAGAGTTAGGTAATTATCCCAACTCTCGGGAAACTCTAACACACAACCCCGTAACTTCCAATATCTGTATAACTCGTTTAGATTGTCCATCTATTTGGGGATAGAAAGCAGTACTAAACTTAACTTGAGTACCCGATGCTTTCTATAAACTTTTCCAAAATCTCGAAGTAAATCGATGATCAATGTCAGAAATAATCGACAACGGTACTCAATGCAATCTCACTATCTCATTCACCTATAAATCCTCGAGTCTATCCAAAGAATAGTTAGAACGAACAGGAAAAAAATGAGTGGATTTGGTAAACTTATCCATAATCACCCATAGCGCATCATGTTTCCTTTGAGTGAGAGGAAGTCCAATGACAAAATCCAAGGTAATGTTATCCCATTTCCACTGAGGAATAGAAATAGGATATAACAAACCGGATGGAACCTAGTGCTCAGCTTTAACCTGCTGGCATGTCAGACATTTTGCTACATAATCCACAACATCCCATTTCATACCTGACCACCAATAATACTGCTTCAGATCCTGATACATCTTGTTTCCCCCAAGATGCATAGTAAAGATTGTATTATGAGCCTCAAATAACAACTTTTTCTTCAGTTCATCATTAGCGGGCACACATAATCGATCTTTATAATACAATTCACCATCTTCTTTCACAGAAAAATTAGACTGATTACCTTCCTGAGTAGCCAAGATAAGTTGTTGTATCTTATCATTAGTTCTCTGAGCATCACAAATTTCTTGTCTTAAGATAAGCCTTGCTTTCAACTGAGCTATTAAAGCTCTATTAGATACAAATTCCCATTCACTCTGCTTAAGTGATAATGCTAAAATGGTCTTCTGACTCAAATCATCCACCACAACATTAGCCTTACCCGAATGACAATCCAAAATACAATCATATTCCTTGAACAGTTCCAACCAACATCGTTGTCTCAAATTGAGTTCTTTCTGGGTAAGCAAATACTTCAGACTCTTATGATTCGTGAAAATTCTACACCTTTCACTATACAGGTAATGCCGCCAGCTTTTTAAAGCAAACACTATTGCTACAAGTTCCAGATCATGAGTAGGATAATTCTAGTCATGAGTTTTTAGTTGCCTAAAGGCATAAGCAACTACCTTTCCTTCCTACATTTAAACACAACCCAAACCAGTCCCAGATGCATCACCAAACAAAACATATTCCTTACCAGAAATAGGTTAGACTAATATAGGAGCCTCGGTAAGCATACTTTTCAGTTGGTCAAAACTACTCTTACATTTATCAGACCATTCGTACTTCACTCCTTTCCGTAACAGTTTAGTTAAAGGGGATGCTATCACTGAGACCCAATAACAAACCAACTGTAATAACCAGCTAGACCCAAAAAACTGCTCACTTCAATCACATTCCATGGTGGCTTCCAATTAACAATCGCTTGTATCTTACTAGGATCAACTCTAATTCTCTCGGAAGAGACAACAAGCCCTAGAAATGATATCTCCTGAAGCCAAAAATCACACTTACTTAGCTTAGGATACAACTATTTTTCCTGCAGGGTCTGTAATACAATTCATAGATGTTCAGTATGGTCCTATTTATTCTTAGAATAAAATAGGATATCATCTATAAACACCACAAAAATTGATCCAAATAAGGCCTGAACACTCTATTTATCAGATCCATAAATGTTGCTGGAGCATTAGTTAACTTGAATGGCATTACTAGGAATTCATAATGTCCATAATAGGTCTTAAATGCAGTCTTCGGTACATTAACATCCTTTACCCGAAGCTGATAGTACCCCGATCGTAGATCTATCTTTGAAAACACTCTTGTATCTTTCAACTGAACAAAGAAGTCCTCAATCCTTGGCAACGGATACTTATTCTTCACTGTGACTCTATTCAATTGTCTATAATGGATGCACATCCATAATGTGCCATCCTTCTTCTTAACAAACAACACCGATGCTACCAACAGTGACACACTAGGTCGAATAAACCTTTTATCCAGAAGCTCTTGTAACAGCAGCTTCAACTCCTTCATCTCAGTAGGAGCCATTTTGTACGGTGCTCTGGATATAGGAGCAATGCCAGTCATAACTTCAATAGACAACTCTACATCCCTTTTAGGAGGGAGTCCAGGCAATTCCTTTGGAAACACATCTAAAAAATCATTCACCACCGGAATATCTAGCAATTTACTAACCTCCTTCTTAGAATCAATTACAAAAGCTAGATATGCTTCACATCCCTTCCTAAGAAGTTTCTGAGCTTGCATAGTAGATACTACATTAATTAAAGAACTAATGCGAACGCCATGCAATACTATCTCAGACTGATCAAGTCTCCTAATCATAACTGTCTTAGTATTACAATCAATTACTGCCTGATGCCTGATGCCTGGACAACCAATCTATACCCAGAATCAAATCAAAATCATGAAAAGGTAATCTGATCAGATCTGCTACATAATTATTTCCTTGGATCATAATAGGACAGTTCCTATACACCTGATTAACTGACACACTGCTACCCAGAGGACTGGTCATATGCATGTCATACTCTAACTGATCTATAGGCACCTCCATATCAAACATTTCTCCAACACATATATACAAATAAGTAGATCCAGGGTCAATCAATGCATGCATTTCAAAATTAAAGAGAGAAACTGAAGTAAATCATTCGTTAATATATAATTTACGTAAAATAAACTAGATACACAAGAAGGGGGGTTGAATTGTGTAATCTTTTCATAAATACAAAATCTTGTTAAGAACTTCTCTAGCTTGTTAAAAGAATATCACAAAAGTTATACGAAAATTGTTATGTAGTAAAATCACAAATAACTTCTATATACTTGTTTAACAACAAAATGAACTGAAGGGAAAGGATAGAAGATAGAAGCTGCGATTTTTATACTGGTTCACCCCAAACCGTAGGTTATGTCCAGTCCTCAGAGTTCGTCTGAGTATTTCACTATACTTCGAAAAATTACAAGTATTCTTTCTTCCCTTCCAGAGCCTCTTCAGGTCTCTTATACAAAAAGCTTATGTAAGTCAAGAGTCAAGGCATCACTCAAGCCTGCTTACTTTCTTTTTTATTTTAAGTTAGATTCTTGGGGAATTCAAGGCTTTAGCCACATTTCAAGTTTTACTAGTTCAAGTGTATTTTGTATTGTGGCTTGTAATGTAATTAAAGCTTTGCAAAGACTTATGCCTATTAATATGAATGGAATGTATTTTAGGTTTGTTTATGACCACTGTTAAATTTTCACGTTACATGTGATGATCAAATGAGCTTGAGGCTTTGGGAAGTAATTGGTGTTCATGTTCTTGGTGTATTTTTTCCTTAGAATTAAATGAATGATGGTGGTTAAAAAGATTTATGTTTGAATTAAGTAAGGTAGGTTGCAAGAGGTTTTGGGATCTACTTCAGGGGTTTTCGCTATGTAAGAAAAACACAGACTCAAGGAAACACAGACGCAAGGAAAACACAGACGAAAGGAATCGTCTATGGTGACGTCAGAAGACAGACTCAAGGAAACACTAACGCAAGAAAAACACAGACGAAAGGGATCGTCTGTGGTGACATCAAAAGACAGACTCAATGAAACACAGACCATAAGCCAAACACAGACCATAAGCCAAACACAGACCATAGGCAAACACAGACGAAGTTGAAACCACAGACCATACAAAGAAGAAGTTAAGGCCAGTACGTTGGACAGTTATTTAGTTGAAGTTCGTTACAAAACTCAATTAAATAATGGTTATTAAAAAGAAGTGGTTATCAAGGATCAAGAAGCAGTTAGGGACTTAGGCTATAAGTACAAGTCAAGGGTCAAAATGTTCTGAAGAAGTCAAGTTGACACTTTGAGGATTGTCCTGGTGAGGGCACTCCACCTTTGTGGGATATGCGTCCAGATGTCACATAGGACGTCGGACACGTGTCTCACAAGGGCGGGGTCTCAACACTTCACCTTTTGTTTCTCTCACTAGAAAGATATTGTGAGCTTTTGTTACAGTAGCGTTAGCTCTCTTAGTATCGTACTATAGAATTTTTCTTTTAAGTAAACACTTGAAAGCTCAAAGATCACCGATTTCTCAAAAGTTGTAAGATTATAAGATCTTCGACTACAACTAGTATTTATAGCCTAAGTCTCCAACTACTTCTTGATCCTTGATAACTGCTTCTTGATTCTTGATAATCGTTATTTAGTTTAGTTCTGTAACTAACTCCAACTAACTAACTGTCCAACGTACTATCGTATTTTCTTCTTTGTATAGTCTGTATTTTTACTTCCTCTGTGTCTTGCACTTCGTCTGTGTTCTAACTTTGTCTGTGTTTTGACTTCATCTATGTTTTCCACTTCGTCTTTGTTTTCCACTTCATTTATGTTTTGACTTCGTCTGTGTTTTCTACTTCGTCTGTGCTTTCCACTTTGTCTGTGTTCTGACTTTGTCTGTGTTTTCCACTTCGTCTGTGTTTTCCATTTCATCTGTGTTTTCTACTTCATCTGTCTTTTCTACTTTGTCTATGTTTTCCACTTCGTCTGTGTTTTCTACTTCGTCTGTGTTTTCTACTTCGTCTGTGTTTTCCACTTCGTCTTTGTTTCCACTTCGTCTATGTTTTCCACTTCGTCTGTGTTTTGACTTCGTCTGTGTTTTCCACTTTGTCTGTGTTTTCCACTTCATCTGTGTTTTTTACTTTGTCTGTGTTTTCACTTCTTCTACACACTTAACATACTTATCAAAACGTTCATTTATTTCTAACATTATCATTATTTGATTGTCATCAAATTTAATCATCATGAAGTCCTCTCGACTTAACAATCTCCCCCTTTTTGATGATGACAAATAATCATAATTTTAGAAAGATAAAATATGAATGAACTCATATTATTCAGATTATGAATACGAAGAAAACAAGAAGATAACAAACAAAATACATATCTGCTATCCTTTACTTTTGTATCTGTTCTTCTGTTCTTTCTTCTTCTTTTCTTCTTTCTTCTGTTTTTCTCCCCCTTTCTTCTTCTTTTCTCCCCCTATTTGTCATGATTTCAGAAAACATGCATTGCATATCAGTTCTGATCAACTTGCGTTCTTTTTCTATTAAAACTCATAGATGGGCTACTTCCTCATGTAGATCACCCACTGAGTCACTTAGATCATCAACCTTAGTATGAATTTCTTCAACCTCCTTCACTAAGGCTTCCTGACTCCACGGCTGATAGTGACTTACTTCTTCCATTCCAATAGTGGTGACTTGTTGAGGTGCACTTGATGGATAGAAGTTTGTAGCAACAAATGTTTCTGAAGGTAAAACATCTAGTGTTTCTGAAGGTAAAACATCTAGTTCTATGATTTTCAGAACAGGAGGTTTGAAAAATTGTTTGCCTTCAGGGAGATCCAAATCATCAGGTCTAGGCAATTTTGGAATAGGTTTTCCAAGAAGGTGAAGGACATCTTTAATTAAAGATATAAAACTCAAAGGTCTAAAGTGCATGATTAGGTGCACAAAAGTCTTTAAGTTGACAATTATACCTTGAACCTTGATAGTTCTGTACTGTCCTTTAGTCACTCTTCCTACTACTTGAGAAGTTGCATCTGTGGTGAAGCGTCCACAATGACTTCCTGATGCTTTTGAAATGTAGTGTGAAACATAGATTCCTCTTGTTTGCTTTGCATTGCATGCTTCATCTATGCTTCTCACAACTTCTTGTATCTGCTCTTCTGTAAGGTCACTTGTTTTTCCTTCAGGGTACATCTTCTGTTTCCCTTTTTCTACGTTGCGTACAATGTTTGAAGCTCTAGGTTGTACATCTGGCACAATCTTGATCAATGTTCTACTTGTAACTGGGTAGATAGTATATCGATCTTTAGTCATCTTCAAAGGATATGGTTCTGACTTTTCATCTCTCAGAATCCCATATAATCTTCTTTCTTCATGATTCAGAAGATGTATAGACCGATTATTGACCAATATAGGTTCAACTTGTACCTTGACTATCCTTTTCACAGGTTCTCTTATTATGATTGAGCTTCTGCTTCTAACAGGTACCGTTTCTTCTGTCACCTTCATTCTCAAATCCTCTTTTCTAATAAGACTATGAGATACCACTCTGTGTTCAATTGATTTTTCTTTTTGTTGACCACCAGTTGAGGTACTTTCTTTCTGACTGGTCTTCAACTTCTTATTTTCTTCTACCAATCTGGAAGGTAGATGGGGTTGGGGTTGGGGTTTCTTCCTTTCAAACTCCAACTTCCTCTTAATTCCTATCTCTTTAGTTGACTTTGTCTATTGCAAAATTGAGACTAGAGACCTAGTAGCCTGTGGTGCATTTTCTACCTTCTCAGAATCTTCACCAGGGGTCAAATCTTTCCCTCTCTTCTGTTCATCTTAACGGATAGTTAATATCCTTAGTGATCTTCTTGATTTTTTAACTTTCTCAAAATCACGTGTCTCTGCCTTTCTTTTCAACGATACTTGGTTTTTAGATAGATGCACCTGGCTTTGTTCTCTTTGTAACATTGTCTCAGCTTTAATTGCTACCTCTGACAATTTATTCTTCTTTTCTTCTATAACCATTCTTCCTAAGGATTGAGGTTTCTTCTTCTCTTTGGGAGTAACATTTCCACTCACTCTGAGTCTAACAATACGCTCCCCCTCAGTCCTTGCTTTCACCATAGAAGTTGTATCCTCCGTTTTTTAAATATTCAATCCCATTCTATGGATAGTCCCCGGATTAATAATGCTTTTGATATTCATCTTCGTCCTGTTTCCTCTATCAAGAAGAATTCTAGAATCTCTAAAGATTCTCGTCTTCATCATATATCTCAAAATCAGGTGTGGAAGATTTGTAGCCTAGTGATTGAGTAAATAGAACAGGCATTGTTCATCTATCGATGACACAATGTTCTTCGATCCTGTTCTTGGTAGAATACAGTGAAAAAACATATTATCTTGTCCTTTGGGTCACTACTTCCATAAATTTGTCGATTTACGTGTGCCTTCTGTACACGACTTTCAGTCATCCATCTAGTATTATAAGATACCTCTGCTCCAACATATAGACATCCACTGATCTTCTTGATTAACTCCAGTGTCATAATAACCGACAATCTATCCACCGTTGATACTACAGTATCATCTACCACTTTCGCATTCTTCCAAAACTCATAAACTTCATTCAGATAAACTGTTTCACGAACCTGAAAAAAATTTTCCATCCCGATGCATCAACTTTTGATTTAATATCCATCTAATTCCTCTTCAAGGAGTCGAAATCAACATGTCTTCCATAAATCATAGCTTGCTCAATTTTGATCTATAGACAGTAGAAACTTCTCAAAGTAATGAGATTAGTATCTGAAAATGAGAATGTAAACTGAAAGAGCTTGATATCAAAAGTAGAGTAATGAAGAGAGTTCTGTAAAAATCGATTTTAGAGGATTTCAAGAGTATTCTAAAGTCAGTGATGTTTTGAACTGTTTGAGAGGATTTCCCTTTATACTTTCTTCTCAAAAAAATTACCGTTTGTAACTTGCAGTTACTGTGCTCTTGAAAACTTATGACTTTTTATCTTTCTTCTCTGAAAATCATCTGGATCATGACGTGTCAGATGATTGGTCACTCAACACTACCATATTCAAGTTTCGTCTAATTTCTTTGAATCTTTCTTCATTCAA